>NW_011626762.1:1614521-1669023 GCF_000204515.1 Acromyrmex echinatior | reverse complement strand
CCCCCGAAAGGAATCCCCGGAGTCTCGGGCTCCCACCTCCCCTGCCTTCCCCCGCCTCGACGAGCGCCGTCGTGTTGCGCTGCGCCGCGCTGCGCTGCGCCGCGCCGCGCGCCGAGCGCCGAGCGCCGAGCGCATCATCGTCGCGGAGCGTTCCCGGCGATCTCGGAGAATCAGGATCACTCGCGGGAGCGAGGATGTTGCGCGCGGCCTTCGCCGTCCTACTGCCCCGGCTCCTCGTATTGTCGTCGTTGCTGATCCATTCAGGTACGCGATCGGTCATATTTCTTCACAGATAAAGTACAATATATTACACACCGAGACGCGGATTGAGAGAGATGGATTTGTCGCGTCAAGTATATTCTGACGCCAAAGCGGTACTCTCCGTTCTTCTCAGATAAGCGTGTACAAGTTTTACAATCAAATAAAGTGACGTCCCATTAAAGTCTCGGAGTGGATTCTTAGCGTCGAAATTTACGAAAGAGCAACGTGAGAGAGAGAGAGAGAGAGAGAGAGAAAATAGTAGTCAATCGTGCAAGTATCGAACAATAATTAATAGGAATGATATGATATATGATGAACAATTTTAATCGCGAAAAAATTTTCAAATATCCTTTACAAAAATATAATATCGGAAATTCATTAATATTTATTTTGAGTATCAAGAGTTCAACGATTTTAATATTCAAAATAAATAATCATATATTATATGTATCCAGAGACGGAACGCTTTTGCTTAAATATTTAAAAACTTGGCTCAAATATCTAATAATTATGTAGGGAATTCGAGCATGATGAACTATCTGTAAAAAAAATTGACATTCGGACACCAGCTTGAATGAACGTCCTATACATAATTATTTTGATAATACGATAAAATTCTTTACAAATCTGTATCTAGTCTGTTACATTTTCGGATACCTACTTCAGTTTTTGTACCTTTCAATATCTATTAAATTGTCCAGTATTGAATTGTATTTCCCCATAAAGGATGTAGAAATATACAAATTGGAGAATTACATCATACGGTTTAAATAACTTTCAATGGGACTGCATAAGATTTCATTACAAGCATAATATCTCTAATCGTAGAGAGGAAATGTAGTTACTATTGCGAATCAACGTTGGCATGACAATAACCGAATCTACATGAATAAAGCCCTCGTAAGAGACATCGAAATCCATTTTTCGACATGCGTACGCGCATTTGACGTGCCAGGCATATTTTGATTGTTTGTCCAAGTTCAATAGCATGAATCGCTTCTGATTTGCGAGTTAAAGTCCCTGCCGTTGGAAAAAAATAATTTCAATGCGACGCAACGTATCGTATCGGCGGCATTTATTATACGACAAGTGAATTAGTAAATTAACGTATCCGCTAATGCCCGACGTCAATTTCACAATTATCTTCAAATCGTCCGATTAAATCGTCGACGGAGAAGCACCGAATGTACATGTATACATCGACAACAAATGCATACCTTGTGCACGGCTCGTCTAGCTTGCTCGCGCGCGGCAAAATGCAACGTGACATGGAAGAATAAAAACCAGAAGAATAAAAGCTAGGCGAATAAAAGCTAGTACACAAAGCGCGCCATGCATTTATGTATATCCATGCAAAGCGCCGGGAATAACAATATCTAGTCGCGTACGAAAATACCGAGAGACCTCTTCGATCCGCGATAAACAAAAATTCGCGAGTCGATATATAATTGAATTACATTCAAGTTAAGAGAGAGAGAGAGAGAGAGAGAGAGAGAGAGAGAATCTCGAAGAATCAAATGGAATTTAAAACGGTTGCGTCTCGGTTTACATAGCGACGAGTTGGCGAATTATTATTTTCGTTCAGCTCGAATAAATTGGAATAACAGTCAGCCAGAAAAATCACCGAATCTATTCTCCCTCGAACGAATCCGGACCTTTTTTCCTTCGCATTATATCGTCCAATCGAAGCCGGACCGCGGTGTGTTTCGCTTTGAAATTAGTTCGTTGATTTAACTTCTCCTCCTCCTTCCCTCCCCCTCTGCGTCTGGTATCGAGCGCATTTTTAGTATCCATGACGAAACTTTGTTTTAAGTTCGTACTTAATTAAAACATTCGCCGTGCGATCGCGAGAGGCACGGTAGCCGTCTTTACCTATGAAATAGTGAGTTTGTGGAGTGTATAACTACTGTTTGCGAATCGGTCGAGATAATGGAACGGTCGGTGGTGGCTTCGAACAAACCATTGTCGTTCGGGAATTGCCCTTTCAACCACGCTTCGCCGTACGCATCGATCGCCATAAACAAAATTCCGAGATTGTCACTAAAGAAATTACAAAATCTCCCCCATGGCCATTTTCAGCCTTCCGTTCGTCGTTCGTCGTTCATCGTTCATCGAACTCACGACTGCTCTCTCAACGTTGAAATTAGTCCGCCACTTTAACCTCATTCTCTTTTGACGCTTATATTTTTAGCGTGCGTCGCACGAAAATTTAGTACCATCTCATATTTAATTAAAACACTCGATACGATCGCGACTGCATCTTCGCGTATATGCAACGGTGAGTTTGCGGAAGGTAACTCTAATCGTTTGTAAATCGATGGACGAGGGCAGAGGTAATGGGACGATCGACAGCTTCAAACAGCGATTATCGTTCGGAAATTACCCCCTTCAGCTCGCAACTATACATCGGTCGTGCAGGCCGGAATAAACCCGCGATTTAGCGGGTCTTACCAGCCGGTCGGCTGCTAAATGCGCATTGTCACGTGACGTTCGTACAAAGGTAATTAAGATTTCCGAGAATGTCATTATACAGAAAACCGGTGTTTTGTGTTAAAACCGGTTCTTGACATTAAAATTATTATGTTGAATTTTTAATCCATATATTAATTCAACATAATGTGATAGCGTTATTTGAATTTATGCCACGCAAAAAAATATTTCGCTGTTCCAGCTAGAATTATCATTTGTTTTTTGTATCCGATAGAAAATCACGCGTCATACGCATAGAATTTATAGCACAAATCTAAATTCTATCTCGATCATCTATATGATTATATGCGATATATATCCAATATCGTAGTATTTGCTAGAAATTTATCTATTTTAATTAATTCTTCGTATTTATTATAGATAAAATTTTCGCTACAACAGCAAGATCATTTTTTTTTTTTTGAGTGACGTTAAATTGATATTCAACATTTCTTGGTATTGAAATAACATAATTTATGCGTAAGTGAACGAATAGCATAAAAATAATGTGTGTTTCGAAACGTAAGACAAATGAATAAAATACGCATGTTAATTTAATATATTATAAATATTCATTTGACTGAAAATACATGTTATTTCTAACCGGCCACTTGTCGTATATCTTGCTTTATTTGCAATATGCATATATGTGCCGAGGTTATATATTATTATCTTGAAGCGCGCCGATCTGCGTATTCGAACCGCGCGTTTGCAAATTATTATTATCGTGTTTGCGAGAATTAACATATCGCGGCTGCGCACACTTTTCGATGATACGCGTGGTCGGTTATCGGATGACTAGGCTATTCGTACAAATGTTTTCGCTACATTATACATTCTGAAATTTACATATCGGGTATGTTCACATGGAAGAAAATATCTCCCACCTCTTGATAACTATTTTAAAGATGAAAGTCGAACGAGTCTAATTTGGCAGAACGACACTAATATTTCATCGTAAAAAATGGAATATCATAAATATATACATATATAAAACTATATATGGAATACGATATTCTCGAGTCAAAATGACAGGACATCTGTTATTTATTACAACGATCCAATCCTCTTAATTTCGTATACTACCGAGAGCGGAAATCGAATATTTATAAATTAACCGTCAAATATTACATTTTACCCTCAAATCCACCACGAAGCATTCTCCGCTCGCGCGGAGAAAACGACCATTTACGAAATCCCCTCTGAAATCCACGTAGCGGCGAGCCTAAAATAACGACGATAGTCGAAAAAAAAATAGCCCGCATTTGCATCCTCTAGCCAACAAGCGTCACGAATTATTCAAAGTATTTCATACCAAAGCGAATCGTGGAAATTTCATTCGTACAGTGGCGGCGGAAAGAGAGAAAGAGAGAGAGAGAGAGAGAGAGAGAGGGGGGGGGGAAAGAAAAAAGCAAGCCATGCGTTTAACCCCCGCGTGCGCCTCGTTAAACACATAAACTCGCCTGGCATTAGCTCGAGCGGGCGACGTTGCGTAAAAACGTCAGGACGACCAATATCGCGGTACGACAATTAAAGAGCCCAAATACTCGGGACACTCGTGAAGGAGCGTCGATGCAGGCACTTGGCCATCGACCGGTCAACGCGAGCGGACCCGATTTCAAAGTTAAATCGAGTTTGAACTTTGAACCGCGATCGCGGCGTGGAACCAAAACCCCGATGGCAAAATGTGTGTGTGTGTGTGTGTGTGTGTGGAGCTGAGAGTTAACGCGCGCTATCGCGGCTCGCCTCGCGTTCGGTCCAAGCCGAAAGAACACGACTTCTCGCTTATCGTCGTCACTTCGCGGCCGGTGCGGCGTAGCGCGGCGGTTTCCTTTCCTTCGAACACGACAATGACGACGGTCAAGTGTCTCGTCGAGGACACTTTTCCACCGTCGCGCGGTGCGACTTCTACGTGGAAGTAATCTACGTTACGACGTCTCTCGTACGAGGATTTTGTTCGGGATAGCGTTCGCGAAACTATATTACAATGGATCGTTAACCCAAGTACCATAATTGGCTCAATTTCCAATAAAGCCAGGCGAACGGCGGGGGCTCTGTACGGCTATGGCTCTTCGTTTAAATAAAACAATACCACGCACACTCTCTCTCTCTCTCTCTCTCTCTCCGCTCTTCTCCCCTCTCGTCTCGTCTCGTCTCGTCTGCTCCTCCCCCTCCTCCCGCACTGGCGAATCTCCATGCAAAACAGTAATCAAAGATACTACATTTTTTATCGCGCGTTCCGCGCGCAACGTCGCGCATAATTTAATATATAAAACGTTCGGCAAACTTAATTATGTTCTGACGAGATTTATTAGCTTGTCACACGAATGTCTCGTCATTCTTCTCGGTGCTGCAGAATTCGATGCAGAGAGGGGACTTTTCCAAAATATTATACAAAAAAAAAAAAAAAAAATAGAAATTGATTCATGGATTACACGGATTTTTGTAATTTCACGCCAACACCGCGCGCGCGATACCCTTATAAAAGCTCTTATAAAAGCTCTTGTAAAAGCTCAGTTCCATCAAGTTTAAGAGAGAGAGAATTGATTAATAAATTCATTTATTTAATTTAATCCATTTTCTGTTATAGATGAATCTGACTTTATTCGAAACTCGATAAGATTAAATTTTATACTATTATCGATGTAAAATCTTGTTCAGCTGCGATAATCTTCATTTCTCGTGCTGAATGAATTTT
The DNA here is from genome assembly GCF_000204515.1 of Acromyrmex echinatior. The sequence goes on along the minus strand of NW_011626762.1, from coordinate 1,663,595 downwards.
CCCATCTATATTCTTTTTATTTGCTTTATCCAAAGGTGACGGTCGCATAAATCGATAACGGATGTCGTAGACAGGAGAGAGAGAGAGAGAGGACGGGCTTTGTTTAATAATTGTCTCATAATCTCGAATCTCCGCGGTACGTGATCACGCACGTCGCCATACTCGCCGTTGTCGGAAGATAACAAAGCGAGCGCATATTATTTTTTTTGTTGTTCGTGAGAAACGTATGTGTATCGCAGACGCGCTGTTTCGCATGCGGCCAGTTTTAAAGCGAGAGCCCCTGCGCGTCGTTAAAATAAACAGAATCACTTGTCGGGGTAATTCTGCTCATCACTCTCTCCGCATGCGCCGCGCGGGTTTGCGATATGACCGTAAATAAATAAAAAGAAGTAAATATAAATACATGTATATCGCTCAGAAATTGTAATTTTTTTTTACTTTCTTGCAAAAGGAGAACGGAAACACAAACAAAAAACATACTTTAATTTTTTTTCTTTCTTTTTTCTTATTCAATTAAAAGAAACGTATATATATTTTTTTTTTGCCACATTTAATAAAGAATATTTATATACACGTTAACTTGTGTTGGCTTTGAAAGGCTTTTATTATTTATTGATTTATTCATTAGAGCTTAAATTGATTTATTTGTTCAATTAAAGGAGCTATGAATGTATGTATAATGTATGTAGGATGGTTAAGTATTTTAAGACTTCAAGAAGTGATTTCTCGCATTAATTCAAGACGAAAAGTTCATATGACTATATATCCGAAATGGCTTCAAAGAGATACCTGTTTATTCATCAAATCCTCCTAAGTGGAATAAAAAAATAATGTATGGCCCCAAAAAGATGAGCTTTCATGTCTTTGAAATTTACACAATTTACAAGATTTTTGGAAAAAACGAAATTTTTCCTTCAACTTTAACATCTAGTGCAGCATCTTTGAAACTAAGTCATTTCGAATATAAACCAAGTCATGTGGAGTTTTCGTCTTGAATTAAAATGTGAAAAACACTCCTTAAAATCTTTCAGAATATTTAAGAATCAATAATATATATCCACACACATATATATATATATACATATATATATATATATATATATATATAAATGAAAAGAGAAAAGAGATATGATATATCATGGATGTGTGTCCGTTTTCCAGTTCGATCCTCGCTCTCTGTGCTCGACAATATGGCGCGTGACACACGCGCTTAACGCTTGACTCGCGACGCGACTGCACTTTTTGCGTATTTTTTTCCAGTTTTCGGGTTTATTTTACGGCTCGGACAATTTGCCTCCAGAAGGTAGTAAATTCTTTTATCTGTCCGGACATTCTGTCCTATCCCCGCTACCTCTAATTTCATATTATTTGAGCGCGGAAACCGCGAAAAAATATTGTGATGCCCCAGATAAGGAGTGCATGTTACCGTTTAACACGCCCATTTGCACGAATGATTAACACTCCCGCATTTACGTGTCCCCTCGCAGACGTTTTCTACTTTTTGTGATGTAAACATATAATTTTATAGTCGCTGTTCCAGCTCATGCTCATATTATGAGTCTTGATTTAAGTTACTTTTTTTGGCATCTCGACACTGCGGTTAAGCGCAATAAAATGAAACGACAGCGGAAAATTATTCAATCTTAAAATTGAATTTTCAAGCGTCATAAAAAAGAAAATATATCTTGAGACATGCTTGAATTTATAGGATAGGGTGGATTATTTTTTTTTTCATTCATACGACTTTTTCGACTAGTAATAACATTTGTATTTTTAAACATATATTTAACATATATATTTGAACAGCATGTATTTAACATTTTATTTTGAAGATTGTGCTTACATTTTTAAGAAGCAGTTGTGTTTGAATAATGTTATTGTAAGCACGTTACCGCAAAAGGAAATGGTTTGCTACCATATTTTGAAGATTTTGTAATCGAATAAATATATAATTCTATGGATATTTCAATAGTAAAATCTTTATATATTTAAGCCATAATTTTTGGACATGAGCGAATTTCATAATAAAAATTATATTGAATGTTCATTAGAGTTTTAAAAAAATAGTGCAAAAATTATCTGTGATAATGTGAATTATTTTCTTACATTATTCGTTTTTTTTTTTAAGATTCTTCTTAATAAGAATAACATATCCCATTAATTTGGATACATATACATTTTATATTAGTTAAGATATTTATGTTATTTTTCTCTGTTGTATAACATAAATTAATTTTTATGTTTACAAGAGGTTACATTATGTTCAGTAATAAGTAAAATAATTGAGTATGCGAGACATTTTTTCTGCTAATTTTCATATGACTTTAAAGTTGAAATAAATTGATGGAATAACTCCACCCTACCCTATCATCTATAAAAAAAAATAATGTACGCCTATACTGTAGTATTTTCATATGCGATATTTGTCGAGCGATATTTAAGACCTCCAAAAAGTCTACGAAATCGTGTAAAAACATTTTGCAATCAAGCTTCTTCCTCAACAAGTAGAGAATAAAGATTCATACATGAAGCATCGAATATACAATAATTATTATTGCGCGGATGTTTTGTCTGTCTATAATTCGAGATTCTCGTTCATAGACAGTGATGAGGTATTGCGTGGCGTAACTTGTTCCTTTTCGCGGGCCATTAATTACATACGCGAAGCAAATCTATCGGAAAGCATTATCATCGTGGCATGTCAAAATTATGTACTTACCCGGGCATCCCGCTGTTCGCGGTGCTACGCTGTGATTAATTACGGCAACTCGATCGCGTTTTATCACTTTTTACGCTTGTCAGGAAGCGTTATATCGTGTAATGTTATACGAAGCGTCCGGATTCGACTAAAGCCACTGATGAAACGCGTAATCATGCCTTCTTTCTACTCATACCATTATCCGAGTGAGTAATTAATAGATTAGACTTTTTTTCTCCGATGGAGAACAGATTCGGAATCCTTGGATAGAAAATAAAAATTGGAACGTAAGTCAAATGTAAAAGGAGAGGAGAAATGTAACAGAAGCGTAATCGAAGCTTTTAAGTGATGAAAATTGAAACAAAGAAAATGTAAAAAAAGGTATTTACGTTTCATTGTTTCAATTTCCGCCTTCTAGAAGCTTCGTTTAAAATCTATTACTCTCCTTTTATATTTGACTTATTCGAATTACGCTCCGATTTTCGCCCATGATGGAGCTCCTCTCTTATTCAGATATTTACTTAATATACAAATATGCAAACAATGTACAATCAGAGATGGTCAAAATAAAGTCCGGATCTATTTAAAATAGGAAAGTAGTTGTGTGGCTGACACCACACAAGACATGATTAATACGGACATGAGTTAATTCTCATAATGGTCTAACAGTTACAGCACAATGAGCGATGAGGACTCCAATGGAGTCCATAGACTGTTTAAAAAAGCTATATACTTGATGGATATCGTTGCGTGCGATGTTAATCACTAGTTTACTAAAACTATTAGTGCCAACGTATAAATGTATTTCAAATAGAAAATAGGTTGTAAAAACCATTTAAATGGAAATGTAAATAGTTTCTGAAAAAATGTATTTTGAATGCATCTATTTCAAATAATTCCCATCTTTGTGTACAATAGTATTCAAATTATAATGCTAGATAAAGTTCAATTCCTTTATAATATCAAAGATGTTTGATTTATTTCATTTAGTAACTTTTAATAAACGATAAGCGCGATTTAAAATCTTGCGATTGTTACTTACAATTAGGCAAATATCATCGAATCATAATATTGGCAGCATATCGCTTCTTACTTCAAAAGTATCATAAATAAAGAAAACGTAATTTTCGAATTACTATCACGAATGAATTAAGTAAACATTATCCTGTGTCAATATTAAAAGTAAACTAACTTAACTTCTAACTACTAAAAAATTGTATAATAATATACCTTAAAAAAGACAGGTCTTTTAGGATTGTGAAACGAACATGACAAAAATGACATTTAATCTTGTCAGGAATATGTTCCTCTTACCGATATTATTATGTTATAATTTTCTGCCAAGTTGAAAGAGGATTTTTCCTCTTTTCTGAGAAATTCAATCTTTTTAGAATTGTGTCACTTTTGAAGTAAAGGAGAAATATGTCAAAGTCAAGGTCATTGGAACTAAACGTTATATTACTAAATAATTACATGTTATACTGTGTAATTTTATACGAAGCATTTGATGATATCTGCCAATAAAACGCGTAATTACCCCTTTTTGTCGCTCATATTGCATACTTGAGAAATCGATTTACCTTTTATTTTCTGCATCATTTTCCTCTTTTACATCGTTTGCTGTAATTTTGACTTACGCCATTTTCGAGACGTTTGCATTGTATTCTCGCAACGCGTATCCATTCGTACACGGATGGCTGACTTTAGCAGATTCTTTTCCTCAGTTGAGCCCTTATTACACGGGAAATTCCAATATTTGTGTGCTTGAGCAGGGAAAACAGCGTGCACGGTCGTGGAGCAAGTATAGCGCGAGCGAGTGAGCAGATAAAATAATAAGCAACGAATGCGCAATTCCTCCTCTTTTCTTCCTTCCTTTCTTCCTTTTTCTTCTATCTATGAGATCCGATATACATATGTCGGATTTTCTTGTATTACGAGATCGCAAGTCGCAACAAATTTATCGGGTGACAAAAAAGTTTGGCCACAAAATTTCGTGTGTTTAGCAAATCATTTTTTCCGGATTACCGTTAATAATTCTGATACTGAATATTTTATAATTAGCAATAAATAATGTCAGTTTGTTATAACGTATAAGTAATAATGTATATTTAAAAACAACAAACTCTGAAGTGTCAGTTACATCTTATTAAATGCTAAAAAAACTTTACACCAAAAAAATGTTCAAATCTAAGTGTTGTCATTTTGACTATAAAAAAGTTTTATCGTTTACCAAATCATCTTCCAATACTTATACATTTTTCAAGGGATACCTTCTGAACGTTCCTTGAAAATCTGTTGTATGGATAAAGTAATATATACTTAAAAAAACAAACTAGAAGTTACATTTCTTATTAAATATCAAAAAAAATCTGTACAAAAAGATTTTCATTAGTGAATTAAAGATCGCTGTACTACCCGATGCTTGAGAGAATTTAAAATTATACGCGGCCATCGTTGCAGCGTTGATGCGTTCCTGAAGCTTCTCAAAATTAGTGGCTAAAGATAAACATTTTGAACGTTAATAATGATTTTGGTAAATATTTAATATAAGATACATTCCAAAATTTATTTTTTTTAATATACGTTACTAATGATTTGATAAACACAAAATTTTGTGGCCAAACTTTTTCATCCTATAATTTGTGTAGCTATGACGCTAATAGTTATTACACACCTACACGCTAGATATTAAAACAATCACACGCTCGAATAAACTAATAACATATAATGTGTTTAATAATGGAACTAATGCGGCATATGCATTTCAATTACAAATATTCCACGCCTACGTTGAAACATCATGGCCATGGATACAGGTTCAGGAGTGCATCTCGATTTTGGCGGATCGACTATTTAAATAATTTCCGCTCTTGTGACTCATTTTCCCGCGAGATAAATGCATATACGCGAATCGTCCTAATATAGATTTGAAATGACTATTTAATAAACGTGACCGATTATCAGCGGCGTGAATTAGCGCTATGCACCTACCCTAAAACTCATTTAAATAAACATAACTCGCAACGTGTGTGTGTGTGTGTGTGTGTGTATATATATATATATATTATATACATGTACATTCCATCGTCTATTTTGAGAATCACGCAATGGCGGGATTTCCTAAAATCTGGAAGTCTCCGGAGATACAGTTACGGATTAACACCCGCTCCGCGCTGCGCGCGAACAAATTTATAATCTCTCGCCGACAATACATTCAGCAGCGGGATTAATCCTCGCATTACAGGCTGATTTACAGTGCTAAATCACGCGCGCGAATGCTCCACGATTTTTGGGCGCATTCGAATGGATTCAGCGCACGCGTTGACGGACGTGAATAAATATCTCGCTCCGCATCCGACCGATACCGCGTCCTCGCCGCATCGTCTTCGTCGTAACGTCGTTTCTCTCTGTCTCGCGTGATCCTCCTTGTCCTCCTATACACGCCTCCCCAATCGCGTTTAATTAAATCGACCGTGTCCGCGTCCGTCACGAGCACGTGCTAACAAACGCGCCGCGTCACGTCTCGCCGGTCGACGTGGGCGAAAGCGTCGCGTCGCGTCGCGTCGCGTCGCCGCGCCGTCGCTCTCGATGGGCTAAAAAGATACAAGCCGGTAATGGTAAATGTTTCATTAGCGCGAGCGGGGCAAATTTACAGAGTGCGAAGTAATATCGTGGGACGAAAATCGTGATAACGCTCTTATATTATATACACACACACACACACACACACACATATATATATATACTGATACGTACACGCACGCCACGCACACACGTCGTGCGCGACATCCTCGTTGGGAGAAGCCGCGACAATCGTCGCCCGCTTTTATCCAATTTATTTCCTGCGCGTGCCCGAGCGGCTTAACGCGTACGACGGTTTTGTATTTACATGCGCGAGAAAGCTCCGGAGATTTGTTTGCGTCTTAGGACAAGCGCGGTCGACCCTCACCCGCCTCTCACCTTTGCGGGACGTGTATCTTGCGTGATATGAGGCCGCGTAAATAAAATCGTGTAACGTACATCGTGGGTTCTTTTTCCCTCGTATGTAGAAGAGATGGATAGCCAGGAAGATGAATCAGGAATGGCGGATTTTCATTCGCACAAGCATACTTAGACCTTCGTAATCGCTTCTTATTTTAAGAATAATCTTACGTAATAAGTAATGTCTTAAGATGCTAATATGGCTCTCTGATTGATTTACAACATCTTAAAATTATATTGTATATAATCTAAAGAGTCGTATATTAGCATCTTGAGATATTACTTAAAATGATCTTGAAATAATAACGAACTATGAATATCACGTCCCTAGAGCCCCTCGAGTAAGAGTCTGAACAATCTTGTTCAATTTTTCATTAGCTCTGAAGCAATATATGGTAGAACCTAGAGATCTTTTATAGATAAAGCCTTGTGTTCATGATATTAGAAATCGCTTCGAGATTTCGAGCAGAGACAGAATTAATAAATCACATTTGAACAATTTGATCACATGACCAATACTATTGATCAATTCTTTCTTCTTTTGAAATCACGGACAGATTTCTAGCATCGTGGGCACAAGACTTAATAAGATTAGACATAAAACAGTCAGTTTTGATTCTGCCATGTTTTAATAACTTTTGTGAGAGAGAGAGAGAGAGAGACAACAAAAAGATAGAACTGAAAGAAAAAGAAAAAGAAATAATGAATGTATGTCCTGTCTCATGTGATTTTGCTAAAACTAAAAACTGTGCACACACAACTGTGCATGGCTTTAGACTCTTATTAGAAGATCTCTATTCTTGTCAGCGGAGCATTTTATTCGAAAAAGAGTCTGCTTGTATTAATTGAAATTCTAGCTGAAAATGGACCAATCAGAACTTTCTGATTGAATTTCTTACAAGTAATAATATTTTTCAATAATAAATTTATTTAAAGATTTTCATTATATTAAAATCTTCTTAAAATGATCTTTCTTAAAATTAAACATCAATTATTAAATTGCCTTAACTTTGTGATATTATTATAGTAGTTTACTTACGTTTCTAAATCAAAAAATCAATTCGGTGCGCAATTGGAGAAACTATAAAAGTGTGTGATATATAAATTTATATGAAATTATTTAAAGTTTACATAAAATCCAGTTTTGACCGATATAGGCATTATTTTTTAATTATTATGCGTTTATATTATATGGTCCTACATAATAAAAATAAATCGTTTATTATTGAATTTATTATAATATTCTAATTGAGATGAAGAATTCTAGAATTGATATAATGATCGCAACTTTCGTTTATTTCCAACCAGAAGTTTTCCTCAGTGAATATTCAATGTCCTAATAGCACAAGGACATCCTATTGTTAGTCGGGATATCGAGAGACTACCTGTTAAAACCTAGAGATTTATTTAGGACATCCTGTCAAATGAGCCTCATTATGTCCTACATACATTCACTGGACATTTAAATCCATAGTTCTAAAAATGTCCATCCGTAATCTTTGAAACAATTCTATTATTCTGCAAGATCAAAATATTTCACAAAGTATTGTTACATTCATTAGCTTCATTAGTATAAAAATATAATTATGTCTCGCACTAAATGCGTGTGAAAACCAAACATGCGTACAAATAATTATGACATGCCTGAATTATATAAATTTGTTTATGTAAAGAGCTTGATCACATTTTACATGCGAGAAACGATGCCATCTAATGGCAGTCCGCTAAAATATCAAAAGTATTTCAAAAAATAAATCCTAAGAATTACGGACGGATACCTTTCGGATTAGAACATTATGTGTTTAGAAGACATTTTTAGATGCTTATTTGCTAGGCGTCAGAATTTTCGTTTCAGAACGGAAGATGAATATATTAATACTGGGATTTAAAAAGAATTCCTTTTTGAATGTTTTATGCTACCTGGGCAATTTTTTTGCCTATTTTTAATTTATAATATTCGTTCTAAATTTGATGGAAATTGAGGAAAAACCTTTTTCACTACTATTAAAACGACCGAGGGCACAACTAGTCGAATTTTTTGCATAGTAAGTAAATTTTAAACTTTTAACAAATCAAATTATTTTAAAAAAGAATAGAATGTCATTTATTTCTCAGTGTACATTTGGCCTTTTCTCAATTTCTCCTATTTCGATTAATTAAAATTGTAATGTATGGTCTTGTCGGTTTATATCAGTTAAGTGACAAATATTGACATTGGATAAAATCAACGTACAAATTATTATAATATTTGTTCATGCACGCAGTTTGCGACGTTAATTTTGCCATTTTGCTTCAGACCAAATCTCTATTTCTAGAGATTCTAAGTACGCCTAGATATGTACGCCCGAATGCCGAATTTAAGAGGAAACGCTGTTTATTTCTACGCGGTGATTTCGTTTCGCGGCACGTTGAAATCTTTCAAGTTACGGTCGACTGAATATGGAGCGTCTTACGCGAGATAACGACGGAGGAGGTTCTAACCGCGTCTCGTGCTTTCGCATTAATATCGAAATTTTGCCCGAGCAGCGGGCTAACGTCTGTATAAAACGTCCCTCCGTCTCAAAGAGATTCGTTAGTTCTCGATTCAATAGCAGCGAAAAATAAACGAGTCATCGGGTGCTTAAGGTCCACGGCAGACGGAAATCGATTTTGGAACTCTAAGAGATTAACAATTCAATCGACTTCGCGATTGCTACCGGTTCGCAATCGTTTCACCCCGATCGAACGAACAGGGTAATTTTAGAAATTGTTTACTCTTTCGGTCTGCGCGCGGAAAATTAGGCGCGGAAATCCACGGCTATCAGTAGTCTAAAATTAATTAAACATAAAGCAAATTGGGGGAAAAATAGAACTGTATTTCGCGTACGTATATACATTTATATGACTACAAAATGTCTGTTCCTGGATGACAAATACGAAAAAAAACCGCACGGAACCGTTATGAAGAACTGTGTAACAGCGAGCCAACAAGTGACGTAAACAATTCGAAACAATCAGCTATTTGTAACACAAAAGATGAACAGCCATCTATTCAGTTTATTGTTATACCATTTCACTTTCGTGGCTATACATCTATATTTCACTCCGCCAGCTATTTTTTTTCTATATATTTAATCACTTTGTTGCCAATCAACAACGTGACGCATTCGAGAGTTAAATAAAAGCTATTGAATATAGCGAATCAACAATAGTGTATAATTGCTCTACCCGTTGAGAAATAAAAAAAATTGTCAAACGGCAGGAGGAGCGTCTCTGTTGAAGTCGCACGACGTATCAACGCGCGAGCGTATTATTTTGACATCGCGATATTTCACCGGTCACGACGACAATTAGCATAGCGTCACGTACATACATCCATCCGTCCGTTATTATTATACGCAAAAATGTTTCTGTGTCACCGACGCGCGATAGCCGACTTCTCATTTTTCGCTCTATCATTTCGCATCGAGCGTAAAGATTTAAATTCAGGGGTGCAGATATTAACCGGTAAAATCGACCGAGGCCATCGCGCATATTTCACTCCGCGTTATCGGCTCGCGGTGCTTTAGGAAAATAACAAGGCAACATACGGCGAGGATCAATTATCGGGTTCAAGGAGCAGCAGCAACAGCAGCAACAGCAGCAGCGGCAGCAGCAACAACGGCGGCAGCATCGGGAATAGCACTGGGGGCCACCGGTATTGAATTTATCGCAGCAGCTTATTTCCGCCAGTTGAAAGGAATATTTATACGGGCGCGGGCTAATTTATCTCGCAAGGCATTTTATCGGCTATGCTCGATCGGACATTCGTGAGCGGTTTTTATTTCCCACCAACCCCTTTTTCACTCATCGCGCCATCCGGCGCGAGCGATATCTACAAAGTGATTTTCAAATGCGACCCGAACACGATCTCGACAAGATCGTGGTACGAAAGGCACAGGAGAAAGTGAAACACGATCGGACACGCGATCGGACGACACGATCAGATATCCGTCTCTATTTATATATTATACTTAATAAGAGCAATTTAGGGGGTGTGTCGAAAGACTATGTGCTTTAAAGTAAGCAAATTAAATTTTAAACACTCGTGTCAACAATGAGATTTTTTTAATCAATTTTGCTTTAAACTTTAAACTTTTTTTTTTACTGATATCTCATAAGAGCTCATCTTATTTTAATGGAATTTGAATTCGCAACTTAACCCTAATTGGTATTTGCTCCGAAATTTTCTTAACTGGTATTCATGGGACTAATTTACCTGACAAAACTTTAAATTAATGTATCTTTGCCTAAAGTTAACGTAATTGAACCATTTTTTTTTTTTCATTTTGAAGGTTCAAATCCGCGGAATAAGATTATGTACATTACCACTCAAAAATTTCAGTATATTCTTTATTTACGGAAATTTCATAATATAAAGAATAAAATATGAATACAATTTGCATGTATAATGTTTTTCAATTTATGATTATATATTTCACCGAAACTGAAAAAGAAACTTTTTCTTTTACATTTTTTTATTTCTCAAAGCTGGTCGACAGAAGGCAAAAACAAAAGTTTTTCTCAATCAAAGACTTGTATTTAATTTCTACGAGAATATTGTTTCCATCAGTATCTAGCACAAAATTTTTAATTAATATTTCTTCCAACTGATATACTTGTCTATATATATTTGTCTATTAAAAAAATTTATTTATTATAAATTTCTGTTTAAAATTATTTTTCGGCAACTCGCAACTTTAGGATAACTCCGATGTATATACATATATGTCACACCTATCAAAAACTTTGTTTAGCAGTATTATTAATTATATTTAAGGTAAATGTACTGTGCCAATAAAAACTTTATACTATCTACTGCTAAAAAAAAGAATTAGAAACACGCAACATTAATTTTTATATTAAAAAAAAATGACTTTTTAAAACCTTTGCATTTTTGCCGTACCTCATAGGTGTGGGATGTATGGCTCATGAAAAATTTATAAATGCTTAGAAATAAGATGTAAAGTAACAGAGTATTTTATAAAATGTGTTTACAAAGTTTCATTAAGAAACCTAGCAAATCATGAAAATATCATCAGAAGCTGCTTTAAAAGCTGGAGATTTGGTGCGTAATTGAAAAAAATGTCCGGGAAAAATGTCTAGATACTGGATTCTCTATCAAATTAGGGTTGATATTGAGATTACCAAGTTATGAGAAGATTTAGAGGTACTCGTGTCTAACGACGGGTACATGAAAAATCTACTACAACCTTGGCCTTTGCTATGAAATAAGGACCGGTAAGTTCTCGCGGTACACAGTTCCCTACAATATTTCTTCCCGTATATACCCGTGGATCCGTCGGTGCTTTAACTTGAGCCATTTCGAGAAGGTAACGCTCCGTTGAGTAACGATTTTTTCACGCTCCGGCGAAAAAATACACGACTAGATGGTCGATCCAATAAATCTCTTCTTGCCGACAGTCCTTCGTATTCTTTTAACTTATCCGCGGCTCGCATCCGTATCAATTTGCGGACGACAGGGAATAACGAATACTACGGATTTTCTGCAGACTATTCGGGGGAAACTATGAGAGAGGAGGAAAAAATAATTCTGACCATTAATTTGCGTAAAGTGTACAACCGTATCCCTTAACTAATTAAAAAGAAGATTGCACTGGTTTCTCCAAGTCCTTAATGTACAATTCTCATGAGCAGACATGAATTTCATGTCGCAAAAGTAATGAAGAACAATGCTTTGACCGTGTATACGCGCGCAAGCCATAAATATTCACTTCGTCGCAGGCGTGCGAACATTTTAACCCTCTGCTGATCGCGCACGGGGCGGCGGGGTGTATATTTTGACGTCCAGGATTATACAGTGAGCTACAGTGAGCTGCATTGAGCACAACCGGTGACCGAAGGCTCGATTAAATATTCATACGCTTGGTAATTGCTCGATCTGCGATTCGAAATTGTCTCGATGGCGGAAAGAGAGAAAAAATAAGCATATCTCGCATCGATAACGTAATCGCGCGACACGTTTGTGATCTTTATATTCGTGATCTGACTCTTAACCGGAGAGCTCATTATCATTAAAGGGATCGACGTTTGACAAATAAATTAAATTATGGTAATACTGTTTTTCAAAACATTTCTCATTACGTTTTATTATTTCAAAAATAGCTTGCCGTCGTCGTGTTTCGCAATACTATATTTTGTTTTCGCAAACAGCTTTGTAAACAATATACAGAATGCGCAAATATTGACAGATACGTGGAAGAAGTTCAAATAATAATTGCGAACCAATGCTCGAATGCTCCGTTATCATTATCCATACCTTCAACATTGTCTATTAATTGCGGAAGTTAAGGCATTTAATTATAGAATTCGACTTTTAATTTTTTTTTAATCTCATTCTTTTTCAAACAGAAAGTTTTAATTATAAAAACCTTTTAATTAAATCCTTTTACATAATAATACTAATTCGAGGTAACTTATTAATAGTGAGAATTTTTACATTTGTGCCGAGTTAAAATAAAGGAATAACAAATGAAACATAATCGAATTACTGCAGGAGATATTACATATATATATGTGTATATATATATATATATATATATATATATATATATATGTGTGTATTCTCATTTGAGATTCTCAATTGAATGTTTCATACATGCTAGTGCATATTTCCAAATATTGTCTGAGAAGATTTAATTGAACAAAGATATTAAGAAATTAAACGTTACTTGTTGAAATTTAATGCGTAATGCCTTCTTAGACATTCGAGAAATCCGCGATACTAAAGTTTGTTCACGGTGTACAATATACGGTCGCATTCTATTCCGCCACCTAACACCATCATCTCGCTCGTGGTATAAACGAAATGGCGAGAAATAAAACGCCTTTTCAGATCCCTTTATCTCGTTAATCTTGTCACGCTTTACGCCTTCGAGATACAAAGCATAACAGGAGGCAGAAGAGAGATATAGTGAGAGAAACGCGAGAAAACGATAGAAAAGGTCCTCATTGCACGTTCCTTTAGCTACCCAAACTTGACAATGTCATGACCGATAAATAAGACTCGCAATCTTTTCCGCCAGTCAGGACACAATGGAAGCAAAAAATCGTGAGGCGTATCAGGTGCGGGACAAGATTGCAACAGGGAAACTTACACCTGGTGCGCTTGGAAATTCGACTCCGGTTTACCCCGATGCGGTCAGACGTGGGGAGATTTTCCCGATATTTTTCCAGATTTTCTCCCAACACTCTCTAGTAAGTACACATGTTCGCGAAACGAAACAAACATATCGGACATATTGATGTATGTACATATGTACGAGTGACTCATTCGTAATTCTTTCGATTTACAAATGATCAAGTTGTAAAAAGAATAACGATCTATCAATGATCTGATTCAATGATTTGATTCAACTAATTTAAAATATTTAGATAATGACGATAAAAAGGATTTATTTTTATTTTAAAAACACGCGATTTTCATTGTCAGCTTCCGCTTTCAGCGGAATGTATCTCGACATAAATTTGATTCTCGTTGAAGAAATATTTGCTCCGAAATGCAAAAAAAAAATTCAAACAATTCGTGTCGATGTGAGTTGCAAACGGTACCACTAGGTACGATCGCTCACGTTAAAGCAAACCGTTCGTGTTTGATCGCGCTCGTTCGTTTGATCTGGATATGGTGTTACACGCATTACACGAGTGCCTGACGAGGACCATTGAACGAGACGTGAAAGAAAAAAAATTAATTACCCTTAATAAGAGCGTTCGCGTTCGCGAGTGTTCAGGCGGTTCTAATAGCGATGCCAGAACGCGTGATACGTCGCGTTGCGTGACTCTGATGCTTATCGAATCAATGACAACGCGTGCGTGCGTGCGCAACGCGCGCACGAATAGCCACGATAAGAGCCGATAATATAAACGGGCAATCTCATCCCCCATTCACTGGTCCACTCATTAGCGGACTTAATTTAAGATACGTCATCGTCAGAATTTTAAACACGGTAAACATTGACGCGATTAACGTAATCATCGAGTCCCGGTTTGTCCCAGCGCGAAGGAAAAACTAATTAATGACACGAGGAAAACTAATTAATGATCACGTTGTGTTTATGAAGGCGAGGCATCATGACTCGTCCCCCTTTTTCCACTCTGATCATATTATTTTACAAAAGCGCTCAGCATGATTAAAAGGCACGTGCGTGTGCAAAAAGAATTTCGATAAACGCATCTCGCGCGCTCTACTTCATTACTGCGTTCGACCACAATTACGGCACGGAACGCTTCGATGTTTGCAATTCGCGGTTGCAACAAACTTTGTACACACGGACTGATCCGGACATTTTCTCCCTCCAAAAAATTTCGCGTAAAACTCGCGGTCGATTTTTTCTTTGTAAAAATTGACCCGCAAAAGCCAGACTATTACCAGCTTTCAATTTGCTGACGCTATGTATCTTGACAATTGTGCTTCAAATTAAACTCCTTTTCAATTAAAATCCGTGAAAAATCGGCCGTGAGCAAGATATATCTATCTAGAAATGGAAAATTTTTCAATTAAACAAAAAAACCAGTACGCTTTTCAACTAGGATGCTGCTGTTTATGACTGAAAGATCACCAGTCTGCACTCACAGAAGAGATAAACAATAGTAATGGCAACGTTAGCAACTATAAAAGTGATACAAGTTTTGTATGTAGAATTAATGTACATTATTGCAATAATTATAAAATAGTTTATTCGACTATATTATATATGTATTGTACATTCTAACACTATAATGTTATTAATTTTAATAATGTGTTGAAGAAACTATTTTAAAGTTATTTATTGTAACTAATTATTCAACAAGAGAGAGATTATAGGCTTTGATAAAGTAAATCAATAAATGAGAAATGTCAATAAGAGCCACTTGATGTTGATGTATTCGACTTTATTCTATTTTTATAATATAATTACCCATAATGTACGTGTATCCAATATAATATTCCAAACGTTTCGATCCTCTTCAGTGTAATAATTTATTAAACCATTAAAAGACGACCATTATCAGATCTATCTATAGAGATTATCTTACGACAAAATTATTAACGTACATTACGTTCAATATCGATGTTTTTAATACAATCTACAATCTAACAGTGAAACGCGACGTGTATAAGACTAATTACCAACTTCTTCATCCACACAATTATCATCAAATTTCCAGACTTATTAGATAAAATAATTTTTGGGTGATTACTTAATAAATAATAATTAAGCATTACAAGAAAACTTACATGACGTACTATGTTGCTAGTTGGACAGTTACAGACCAAATGAGGATCGTTCGCATACATAAATTACACTATCAACAATATTAAAAAATATTAGAGAGAGATGGAAACATCATACTATAGATAATAGATTTGAGTAAACCGGGTCTAAAAATTCAGTGTTTCGTTTTTTAATCCTCACGGTGTAAACGGGAATCATTTGTGTCGCTCAATTTTGAATATCCTCAGCAAAAAAATGACACCCATTATTGAGCTTTCACGGTCACCTTATCCCATCTCACAAGTTTTGTTTAGGAGCAGAACGGTACTCAAATGTTTTCAAAATATCTATTCATAATTTTAAAAAATTATAACAGTACCTATACAAGTTTTATATTATTCCCTTACTTCAAAAGAGTGACACAACTCAAAAAATTGACAAAGTGTCATCGTGAGACAATGTAAATACACAGTAAGTAACGAAAAGGCCTTACCAGTCTAAGATAAATCTCAATATTTAAATAATATAAAAAAATTAAGTTCCCTGAAAAGGTGAAAAAAATTTTCATCATTTAACTATGTATGTACATAGTTAAACTATGTACATTAATCTTACATATAAAACTCGCATACACTTTTATATTTGCCATCTATGTCTTCTTCTCCGAGTGTGAGTTATTTAATATATGTGCTGTGCATTCGTGTAACAAAGTCTTGCTTAAAGAAGACATCTTAAGAAACACGTACGAGGAACTGTATTGTCAAGGAAATTCCAACATCTCAAAGACCATTGCAATTTTAAAACAACATACGTGAACCCGCTTTCGACGTGGTTCTTCGATTATCAATTATTCCCCGAAGTCGATATCGAAGTCACGGCGGCTTTCAGTTCTTCGACATGCAATCACGAGTCTAGGAAGAACACTCGGTTCTATTAGATTCAATTCATTCATCAGCTGTGTCTCCTACATCTTGTAGGAATATAAATAGAGTAATGATAAATACAAAGAAAATATATAACGAAAATGAATCCGATATACACTTTTCACATGTGATATTCTTGTGCCTTTTAATTTCTAAATAACACAAGTGATTCCAGAGGGTATATATTATTCTTATTAAGCGTACAAAGAGAGTATGAATCACATTGTATGATTCAAAAAGCGCTCATTACAATGAATCACATGTGACTCACTGTCGGCAAACTTTGCTGCACTCATTACGCATACAAATATTATCATCCAACTGATCGCGCGTCGCGTGCAATGTTGAAGATTGAAATTGTAACTCGGAATAGCGAAGTAACTCGCGATCGTAGCAAAAAGCTCACAGAAGTCTTTCTCTCTCTCTCTCTCTCTCTCTCTCTCTCCTCCCTTCCCCCCTCCTCGTCGTGGTCCCACGTGAGTTCGCAAAGTTTCCCACGCAGCTGCAACTACAGCTGTGCGGGTTGAAACTCTATGGGGGTGAGACTTTCTAGATCCCATAGGGTCCACTTGCGCGCCGCGCAATCGTCCTCCCGCAACCGCAATCTGAAATCTTTTACAGGCGTCGTCGTCGTCGTCGTCGCCCTACGCATGACGTCCCTGCAGATACCGGAGCACGTCGTGCTGAATGAGACGGTGCGCATGCAGTGCAACTTTAACTTGGACAAAGAGCTATTGTACTCCGTGAAGTGGTACAAGGACGGCCACGAATTTTATCGCTATACGCCCAGAGACGCGCCCATGGTGTTAACGTTCCCGGTGCCTGGCGTAAACGTAAACGTGAGTGCGAGTTTGCGAATACCTACTAGGGATACTTAGAATAGCGCCGAATGGAGTTCTGACCTTCTCCGCACGATAGCGAGAACAATCAGTCTTCAACAATTATCCTCTTATAGAGCATAATATTCTGACGTTTATGTTAATTGGGGTATTTTACATACCTATAATTAGTTTAAATATTTAAACGCTATCGAGAATAATAGACGGATAAAAGTATCGATCCTTTGTCAAATTTAAGCATCTCTATAGTGACATAATATTTATTTAATCACTTTAATGTTTAATTGAGATTAACGATGAATAAGCCACGTGATGCTCGAACGTGAAAGAAAATGTAAGTTTTTTTTTTAAACGTAAATAAGTAAAAGAGGCTATATTCAGTCAAAGCGGATCTTGATGCTTATAATATATAATATCTGTGGATCTCAATTTCGAATTCGAGCCCGCGTTTGCGTCGATTATTATTTATAGGTCTTGAAACGGAGTGAAACATAATTCTAAATTAAAGCTGGAATATAATGTAATATCAGAAGTCAAATTGACAAGCAATTTAATAATGACAGAGATGTTAATAACCCAAATAGTAAGATATTATCATTATAACGACGATTTAATGTCATTTAAGTTATATTTAATAAATAAGTAACGGATAATATTATTAATTTCTATCTTTGTTATTAGGTCATAAGTATCATCGAGTAAATAAGTATACAGTTATTTACTTTTTGCCTACAAATTACTCAAAATTTTGTAATTTACTACGCAAATTTTGTCAATAACATCGTATACAGCGCGAAAAATTTTTGGACCAAACTTTATATAGTCTATTTAAGTTTTGCGATTTTTTTCTCATTTTTTACTAAGTCCAAAATAGTAAATAATGATTAAATTTAAAAGAGAAAACATTTCTGAATATAAAAAACATTTTTAAATATTTACATAGATGTGAATATTTTAAGAAAAAAAATACGTTTCCCTCTTTTTTATAATAATAATAATAATATTATTAATAAAAAAAAAAGAAAAATGGAAAATGGAAAATGAAATAATCCAATATTATTTTTATAAGTTTACTAACATATTGATATGTTGATTGACATGTTGATACGTTGACATATTGATATGTTGTTGATTGATATGCAAGAATATACAAAGTATTATTTTCAAAACAACTGAGCTATCTGTAACTCATTTAATTATCTACTTATCTAATTATTTACACAATGTTTAGCAAGTAAATTAAATTTCATGAATGGGAATAATGAAAGTATTAAAAAAACGTTACAAAAATGTGTGTAAATTCAGTATATCTAAATTGGCGTATTGGTTTTACCTTTCTCTCTTCTAATCAAACGTTACGGCAAAAATATAAACAAAATACAGTGTTGTAAAGTATAAATACAGAACAACAACTACAATAAAATAAATCACGGAAATTAATAACCCTTTCTTGATAGTTATAAAATTAGTTATTTACGAGATATTATATTACGACCACGACGTTTTACATTTTGCTTTACTGGCAATAACAGAATAAACAAACTGAGCAATAAACTGATGCAATTGAGTCAGACGGACAGCCTTGCACGACTTACTTTTGCTGTTGAGGTCACTGTGTAATTACACACAAACAGCAAGTAGAGCACAGTGGGTACTACCAGAACATATAAAGTCCGGGTTATTTTATGTTATAATTCTTCGGAAAGACGTATTTTAAACGTATTACTTATTCCACAGAAAAATAAGCTACCTTAACTTACACAACGTATCATGTATTTCTCATTATAAATATAATGTCATTGATCTTAGAACTATTCTTAGGACTAACTTTGTTTTAACGTCTTTTATAAGTGATTTTAAGTCTTTTATTGTGATTTTGATGATAATATTGACTCGCAAAGGCGTTATATTGACAACACCTTGATAGGAAAGCGTTTCTTTAAAATGAAGTAAACAATTCATTGTGAAAAATATCGAGCGCACAACTGTTATTCAAACTAGAAATTGTAAGATTCACGCAAAAATATTATTGCAAGTACCAAGATCCGCTTTGGTTGAATATAGCCTCGTTCATTTATTATTGTCTTGATGTCATTTCTCGGTCAATTTTTTCATTTATTACAGATTATTTTTTAACTTCTCTTTTTTCGTTTGCGTTTAAGCTAGAGGCACAATGCACTTTGTATATCTCGCACGGCGAGAAGCTTTTTGTTCGAATCTGATAGAATCTGATTAGTTCATTGCGTGGTGCATCGCGTCACACTCGATCGGGCGCAGCAGCTTGTAATCGCGAATTTGCATTCAGAGGGACGAGTCCACCGAGAGTTCGGTTGTCTTGAACAACGTGAATCTGACGAGCTCGGGGAGGTATCGATGCGAGGTGTCGGGCGAGGCCCCCGCCTTTGAGACGGTCTCTGATCACGGGGACATGACTGTAGTTGGTAAGTATTGTCATGGAAAGTAAGAGCGAACGTGTGCGATTAAGCTGGGATTGTACTGAAAATTCTGTAGAGACTTGGAAGCAGTTCTTTTTAAGTCCCGCGATTGTATTCAAATATCGATGTTATCGACAAACAGAAGAAAATCTTTGAAATCTTTGAATAATCTAAAATAGACCGAGGAAGTTTTTATTCTTAAAGTAAACTGCATTAGAGCGACGGTGATTATTTTAACGTAATTTGCGAGAGACAAAACTAGATAAATGAATACGTACAGTAAATGCGCGTGGCGAGATAAGGAGAATCTAATCCGAGGGTAGCGACAATAGTACTAGAAAGGGTCATGGCAACGTTTCAGTTCTACCTAACGAAGGACCGCAGATAACCGGTGGTCGTTCCAAGTATCAAGTCGGCGATGTCGTTCACATGAACTGCACGTCGGCACCTTCTAAACCACCTGCGCTATTGTCTTGGTTCATCAACGACGAGCCGGTAAGTGAGACACTTAAAACGTCGGCGAAATAATTATAACCTTTGTTTCACGCTCCGCTAAACTTTTTCAACCGACGCGATGAAATGTGTACTTAAAAAGAAAGAGAGATGAAAAGGGAGAGGAGAGGAAAAGAGAGAAAAATGAAGCGCAACGAAGTTGCCGTATATGCAATTTGTTAAATAAATCAAAGCTTTGTTCCGCTCTGTTTTCATCACAAAGACGCGTATGCGCGTCGCGCGCGTGTCCATTTGCGTTAATCTCGAAAAATATTCTCCGATAATGTTCTAATTTAAAATTTATTTTGATAAAATACCAGTCAGCGTTCCCAATTAAAGGTGAAACGTCGACTGTCTCTCGTGTCAACATTGAATATCGATTTCAAATCCATGACATTTATGTATTTTCCATTTATTCGATCCCGTTTATGTGTCGTTAATATTTACGGAACTCTCCGGGTCTTTTTTTTTTAGAAAATTCGTTACCACGTTATATTCCAGTGAAATTTTCCGCCCTGCGGACGCATAGCTTAACCGAATTAAAGATTAACTTTAAAATAACTTTGCCTGCACGTACAGCGCGCGCGCACGCGTTGCTGATGAATGTTATTATCATTATCGTGCAATAATTAGAATCTTGCTTCGGTGCTTCATGCAATTTCGCGTAATTGGTTTCACGAAAAAAATTTGCATCCGGGATCAAAAGAGCGCAATCTCTCGTTCTTAATTGTTTTCAAATTGCATTCTACAGAATCGCGTATCTGTTTTCCATCTCCCGCCTAATTGGTGCCGTCGATGCTGCGTAACCCGGATCGCGAGTCTACGTTCTAAATAAAAATCTATCTAATTGCTCAATCCCAATCCTCTGCCCCGCACGGGACGTTCATCGCAACAATCGATCACGCGCACTGAGAGAAAAAGAATAATAGATGGAATTATATAAATATAACTCTGTACAAGTTTCACTTGTTTATAATGTACACATTGAACATTAATTCTAAATAAAACTTGTATAGTTAGTTGTCACTTGTAAAATTGCCATCACAGATTTGTTTCTGAGTGCGAAATGTCACGATGCTCTTAAAAATAGTCTTCATACGGATCGTAAAAACACAACACGCTTTCAGGTTAACACCGACTACCTGATAGGGCCCAATGTTGTCAACGAAGGGAATGGCCTGGAGACCGCGAGACTCGGTCTGAAATTCCGCGTCGCGAACAAGCACTTCAGGCGAGGCGACATGAAGCTAAAGTGCTTGGCCACAATAGCCACGGTCTATCTACAGAGCAACGAAGAGAGCGTGGAGGGCGACGAGAGCATTCTGAAAACGCCTATAATGGAGAGTCGCGAGACCCGGGCACAGAGCCACACTCGCGAGGATCTGACGAACGGTAAGCTTCTCCCCGGATATCATCCGTTACTTTCCTACCTATATCTATACCTATACCACAATTGTGCAACGTTTCCCCCATTTTATCGATTAACCCTCCCGCGAATGCTGAATTCAACTTTTACCTTGTCTAAAAGTTGGTAGTGCAAGTTAAAATAATTAAGGTCCAGTTGCACCGACGTTGATTATTGGTATAACCGTAATTAGCGGAATCGTAGCTAGTCCTGTAGTTTCGTTACGGAGGATAAAACGTTATACGTTCAATTAAAAAGTTATTTCCCTCTCCCGCTGTTACTTTCCGTGTCACTTACAATTTCTCTCGTAACGCGCCCTTCTCTCCCTCCCCCTCTCTCTCTAGAGGTGCTTTCGCACCCTCGCGATTTTTTAAACCCCTTCAAATCTCTGATGATGAATTATCGATTACAAACAGGGTGCGGACGATAAAAAATTCACTTAGGTCAAACTTCTCGCAGGGAGGAGGGTTATAAATCTCCAATACTTGAAACTCATAAGATTATTCCGATGTCGGATATACTGAGGAGCAATTGTTACGCGCTCATGCCAAAATATTATGGCGTATTTTTTTATCCCTTTTTTTTACACTCGACCAATAGATTTTTTCCGAGTTTACTCCGATTGTCATAATTTCGTAATTGCGCATACAGGTGTAACGTGTTTAATTAATCTACTGTATTAAAAGACTTTTTTAATTTTCGCCGGTAATATTTTACAACCTAAATCATTTACCCAAATATATCTATATATTTTCAACGAATGCTCGTCGATGGCGAATTTATTGTAACCTACGGTACGGGCATCATTTTTACATATGCATTCATTGTACATATCATTAATTGTGATGACACTTAAAAACTATCCTGAACATTGTAATAATCTTGGAGAAAAAGATGGATAAAAAGAAAAGTCTACAAGTATTTTAACTATATATAATAATAAGATCACCAATCCAATTGCAGGAATTGGAAAGTTATTTTTTTTTAACTAGACTTTACAGATTCTCAAAAGTAACTTGTTACTTAATACATTACATTTATTGTTACTTAAAAAGTAACGATTCGTTACTTTTCTATTATTTGTTCATGCTGAAATAAGATTAATCTAAAAAATTTTGCAATATTTTTTATTTAAATATTAATAAAGATAATAAATAATAATAAGACACTGTAGATCAATACGTGAAAATATATCTAAGGAGGAAAATGCTTTTTCGGTCCGAGCTGGAGCTTGTTGTACATTGTAATAATATTTTAGAGTGAATTTATATACCTATGCATACCTAATTCTACAAATCATGCACCGATTAGATTTTCAGTCTTGAAACAATAATTTGATTGAGCTAATATTTTTCATAATAAATTTTGTAATAAGTGACATCACCTCTGTCAAATTTAAAGTATTCCTAATAAGGTTGTTCTTATGTAATACAGCTCTGTGATATTGGTTTACGGTTACGATATTTATTGAACTAAGAATAAATTATGATTCCCAAAGATTGAAAATTGAAATATAAAAAATTACAATCAAAATATAAAAAATTATGTTATAAATAGATGTAAACATAAAAAGTAACCATAAAATTCGTTATCAAAGAAAGATAATTCCGTTACCAGTCCATTGTCAAAAAAAAGTAACTGTAATGTTACAAGTACCGAATTATTTTTAATTCCTGACATAAAATTAATGTACCTCACACATTACATTGATCTAACACTGCTCTGCGGTTATTTTAGCTGTTGATATTTATATAGTTTTAATCTACTCTTTATGTTTGACACATAACTTGTTATCTCTATACCCGGATGGCTCGTATCTAATAAAATAAGCGAAGTTCTTCATTTACTACAATCAAAATATCAATTGTGTTTTAAAATTTAACTTAACTGGTTGGGAGTTATTTGTTTCCTAGTAAACGGCATTTTAAAACACGACGACATTTCTATAATATTACACGAGGGAAATTTATTTTTGAATATCGAAAAGCCTGGTCGCAAGTAATGAGAAGTATCGGATTAAAGCCCTAAGTATTGAAACGAATCCTTGTGGCCGTATATGCGGCATTAATCACAACGGGAACTAATTACTCGATGCTTTAATCCGCCATAGAGCTATCGCCGGGGTCTCGCAATAAAAACTGATTAATTACAGCCACACTGTATTCAAATCCCGAATTAAATTACGGCAAGAACGAGGCTCGGGCTTCACGAAATGAATACGTGGGATATAATTCGGCGTCCGTTAAATTAGCCATTTAAAGGATGCACATCGCAAATTCGCTACAATCCTCTGCAGGTAGAGACTCTGTCTTATGCGAGTGCATCGTCAACAACTGTATTAGAATAGAATAGAATATTTACTACTTCAGTTTATATGTCAAGAAGAGGTTTAATTTACAATTTCTTCTCTTAATCTCTACGTAATTAATATCTTGTGATATTATTTATGGCAATTAATAGCCAATAATCAAATCTTATTACTATTATCTAAACCTATAGTCTTTTTTCATCTTTTGTATTCTAAGTATCACAGTTTTTTTAATCATACTTACACTAATTTACATTAATATCACATTTAAGTACTCAAATATTACATAGTTTTCATGTAAGCTAGCATTATTTTTTTCCTTATTCTCGTGTCCTTCTGTATCTATCCTAATAATTACTTTTTTCGTATCTATTTATCCCATGCTTAAATCCCTATCCTTATCCTCCTTCCTCTTCATCTACGAATCTTTATTTTTGAACATTTTGTATAAATATATTTTTCAATTTTTAATATTTTTAAAAAATTTTATCAGTGATCCAATTTTTCAATGTCAAAAGAGAATTTCGATGTCAAAGCTCTATAGCCGAACCGAGATATTTTTATTCTCGTGAACAAAGGCAATTAGCGACTTTTCAGAAAAAAAAAATAATAGAGAGGGAAGCTAACGAAAGTTCGTCTTTAATGTTCCAGGATCCACAAGTGTTGCAGTCCAATGGACGATCCTCATCGTCACTCTGATCACATCGATCGCAGTCGCGCGATAATAATGACGAACGTTTCTTTTTCCTTTTTTTTTTCTTGTCCCCTTTCTTTTCTTTTTCCACGTTGCTTCCTAATCATGTAAACGTTAGGAGAGATCGGTTTCACCCTATCTACTACTAATTCCTAATTCGCATAAAATAAAGCGATACCAATATGCATATAATAAGTGTACACGTCCATTTACACGTCGTCGTGGCGTACGATAAAATTTACAATTAGAGTAATTATCCCTCTTAATGTGTCTTTAAGCCAACTTGTTTCATTACTAAATTAATTATTAGATATTATAGTTTTAATCTTATCTGCTTGAAATCAATAGGTATCAGTTTTTTAATATTTCTTTTAATTTTTCTTATAATTTGTTTTTAATCTAAAACTTCCTCTTTTATAAAAACAAAAAAAAATGTTTTTTTTCCTATTAGTGTCCTATTAACGTTGTTACTCAAATTGCTTATCCGCATTTGACTCATTTTATATAATTACTAAAACAAATAATAGATATAATCTAATTATCTAATTGTTTAAGTTAATATTGCGTAAATTATTATTTTAATTATACTTTCAATGTACACTCACAATTAAACGTTCTCAACTCTAATACAAAGCACACTAATAGGGACAAACTTAAAATATTGCTGTATCACTGAACTCACAAAAATTCTTTATATCTCTCAAAAAAATATTTACTATATTTTAATAGTTAAAAAATAAAATATTAACTTTGGTATCGTGTACATTAATAATTTAACTTAATAAAAAAAAATACTTTTTTTTTATTCATTCGTGCTTTTCTTTATGGCTTATTTAAATACAAAGACACATTTATAATGACACAATAGGGATAGTTACCCTACAAACGTGCGCTCTAGGCTCTATAAATGTATTCTCATGCGCGCGCAAGACGAACGATCGGCTGATCGACTCCCCGCGCGTTCATTTAGATCGTCCAAAATCTTTTTAGCGGGAAACGTCGCAGAAGACGACGTCTTTTGTATATCGCTTTCGAGATACGATTTGATGTTATTCTTACTACGATTTTTACAAAGTTTTTCTATTTTCACAACATATCATTTTTATTCATCCAACGATCGCGTCCACGCGCGACAGCCGGATGACGATCTTCCCAAAACCAAATAGTCTTCTTGGGCCCAGCTTGGACCCCGCGAATACGCTTTCATTGGAATCGCTATTGTCTATTTCCTACATCCACCCTGCATCTCAGCGATTTGTCTATACAAAACAGAATTAATAATTATAGTAACCACAAGAGCAGTCGCGAGTGATTTTTTTATGCTCACAAACGATCGACAAATCATCTGTATACAACTTCAAAAAAAAAAAAAAACTGAAGATTTATTCATATGAGAAATTATTTCGTAAAATTAATAATTAATGTCTAATTTGATTTCGATAATTTTAGATATCTAACCTCACAAAAATTAATTTACTTTGCAATATGCGGTAGCAACAAAATTTTTCTCGTTTCCATTTTTACCGTTTCTTTCGACTATTTTATTAACCATGGTTGCGTTTCATTATTCACTGCGAGTACTGAAAATCTATAGTTCACGTTACATACTAAAGGTGTATAGATGTGTATGTATAGATTTTCAGTACTCGCAGTGAATAACGGAACGCAACTCGTGTATCAGGGATTGCGCACAATCATAGGAACAAAGAACAGAGAATAAGAATTCAACTTATCAGAAACTATATTCCGCAATACATGATTACATATGCGAATGTACATATCCTTTGTGAATGTATTTCTTTAATTTCTAGTAAGTTTCGGTCGGTAAAAATAGCTGAATATCGAATGCTGCTAAGAAAAAGCAACATCATAACTGACTGCAGATGTCCATATCAAAGTAAATTATTATATCAAAGTAGATTATTATAATAGATTAAGGGGATCCTAAAGAGTCATCTGTTTTATCGCATAAATTTTAATGTTATCATGGGTATCTAGACCCTCTAAGGAACGTTTGTGCCAAGTTTCAATAACTAAATTTTACGAATTTTCAAAAAATTTTTCTTTTATACATAGTCTTTTTGTAACACATTTTCGTCGAATTGAATGTCTAAATTTAAGCACGGAAAAATGGGTGAGAGTAAATTTTACTTTCATAATCCGCTTTTTAACAATCAGCTCGGTGTCAAAAAACTGGTGTCTACATAAGGATTCGGACTAATTCTAAGCTCGATGTTGTTTGTTCATGTAAACTACTAGTCTGATAGATTGCAAAGTTTTTATATCAAGCAAATGTTGCCATGATAAGAATAGCTCTAGACGTCACAAAAATTTTTTTTTCCTTTTTCAGCACAAACTCCACCTCATGGACATGTATTAATGCATATATTTTAATTCTGGAAAAGGATTTTCAAAAAAAGTAAAAAGAAATTACGATATTAAATTATTGCATTTAGTCAGACATTTCCTTAAGAGAATCCTAAAGTCGTTTGTTTTACCAACGCAATAATTTTTATATAATAATTACTTTTTTTTCTTCTTTCACGTGTCTGTGAGTTTATACTGAAAACGAAAAATATTACTTGAATTGAGATTTTCTTTATCATTTCTTAGTCCAATATGGCGTTAGAGCTATTAGTATTGTAACATTTGCGTGATATAAAAGTTTTATAATCTGTACTTACGAAATTGTATCACAGACAACGTGGAAATCTTAGAATTAAACTTACAATTAAACGGCTAATTCTAAAACGTTATTGTTATTCCACGTTATTCCATAAAAATTTATGTATATGTGTACGTGCGATATTGATGTAGTAGTGTATAAAGATATCAATGTGTCGCAATTTATCAGACAATAACGCTCTCGTTGGTGTTTAGGCTTTACTTTAGAATCCCCTTAAAGGGTTACGCCTAGTCACGAAGTCGAAAAAAAAAAATTTTTTGTAAATTATTTGTTTTTTAAATGTATATACAGTTTTGTATAAAAGTTTTTGTATTTAAAAGAACTTTTCTTGACAAGATTTTTATATTTTTTTTTATGCAAAAATATTAATTTATAATAAAGTCATAACAAATATTTGAAAAGCCGCTTTTCGAAAAGCATTTTGTGATAAGCAATGCTAATCGACCATTAAAAATAAAAAATTCAAAAAGATTTAGTTAATATATGAGTTTATCTATGCTTTAATCGATCAATATTTCGATAAATTAAATTGTTCAACAAAATGGAAGTTGTTCAAAGTTATATATATATATATATATAACCGATTTTTATTTAAAAAATAGATATCTTTTAGTCCATAAAATAAAAAGTACATATTAAAAAAAATCTTTCGATTTTTAAAGATTAGATTTTAATATTTAAAGAAACACAAAGTTAGAAATAAACTGGTGCAGCGATTCTTGAGATATCTTGCTCACCAACTTTGAAAAAATAGTTTTGAGGAAAACTCGTTTGAAGTTTCAAATGCAATTTAAATATTTTTCAACTTACAGAGTTACATATTCCAGGCCCATATAACACATCATATACTTCTAAAAAATATGATTTCTGAAAAATCGATTTTTTCAAACATTTCTGGATAGGCGTGCATTGTTTAGTACCAATCAAATGCTATTATATTATTTTCAGATACAATAATCTTTTTATTGTTTACCATAAAATTATAAATCCTTTTTCACAATTAAAGTACAGACAATAATGTAATGTGGACTGAATGATTTCATGTGGAAAATGAAAAAATTGCATTTTTTATTATCGGTTTCTAGTGTCGACTCATAACGACATTTGCTTTATACAAAAGCTTTATACTTTATACGTATAAAATAATGTAATTTGCAATAGAAATTAAATGAAAGAACAATACTATGCTTGTAGAAATAAGTTAAGAGCTTTACAAAAGAATAGTATGCCTGAAAATTTGTGAATATAGATACATACAATATTGATGTAGTATTTATCAATTTAATAGAACTTAGATTCAGAGCCATATAGGCTTATATTCTGAATCCTTTTTTATCGATAAAACTTTTAAGAATATACATAGTATCTGTAACATAACTTATATGCTTAAAAGTGCCTTTATCGATAAAAGAGGATTGAGAATATGAGCCATATAATTTACGCGTCACTGACACATCATTACACACCACTACATCAATATCACGCACACATGCACAAATATTCTGATTAACTAATTTTTCATATTAAATATCTGAGCTTAATTCTAAAAACTCAACATTGTTTATTTATGTAATCCCTAGTCCAAATCAATATTGTTTTATACATACGAAGTATAAACTTGTATATAAAACAAATATTATTACGAGTCGATGTTATTATAGAAGCCGATAACAAAACTGTAATTTTTCAACTTTTTCTCATTTTTGACATCGATCGGTTTAGACTACATTATCATTTATACTTTAATTGAAAAGAATTTTTAAATCTGGCGTATAAAAAGTTTAAAAAATATTTATTTGAAAAATAATAGATAAAACGATTTTAGAATTCTCTTAAAGGTAACTTTGATCAATTAAATCCGATTAACTTAATCAGCAATTAACTCAATCGACAAAATCACTTTAGACAAAATCTCTAATATACAGTTTATTATTCTTAATCTTTTTTCGATATATATATATAATTAATTGATTTAGTAGTTTTATTCGTATTACTTAATAAAATAATGCTCATTAAATTAATCAGAATTTGATCAGAGTTATTCTAATTTTAATTTCAATTTAATTTTCTTTTTTCTTCTTCTATGTAGTTTTAAAAATTATAAAAAAATTAATCGAGGTTAAAATAAATCTACATTGATAGAAATGAGCCTGAGCAATATAATATGGCACAACAATGTCCTACACATACAAAAAAAAAGATATGTTAAAAAAAAAACTTTTTGTAACATAGAAATTTCTATCAAACATCAGATTCGTTAGGTTTCACTATGTGGCATCGCACACAACTGACTCGCGACTTGCTCCGAAATATCTTTTATAAGTGAGCCTTTCGTTATACGTATAAATCGGGGCCCTCTGACCCCGCGCGTAGGTCATAGACATCGCAACGCGATTGAGTTGAATCCCGCTCAATAATCACGCGAAATGCTTAATCGGGTCGCTGTCGTCCCTCTTCTGACTAATTGTAAGGCATAGTTAATCTCATATCGGATATATGTCATGCGTACGAAATTACTATCGTATTTTCGATCGATATTGAAATATTCCCAACAGCACACGTTGGCCGAGCCTAAGGAGAGAAACACTCAGCCTCATCCCCGACGTGTTCTCGTAATTAACAATAATCCAAGCCGGTATTGAACGAATGACGATCAACAAGCGCCGCTTGAATCGGTATTTTTTCTCAGTTAGACATCGAAGCAAGGGAATTACACCAGGTGTTGATCAATAACGCGAACGAATACGAGTAACATTCCAGTAAATTTGTATTCATATAAAACCAGGTAGAATTAAATTGTTGTCGTGAATCGAATTTTAAAAAAGCATCGAACTGCTTTGAGCAAAACATTGCATTATTTGTTCGTCACGGTACACAAAACTTTATAAAAATGAAGTTCGTTAAACGTTCATGGAACTTTATTTATTTATCTCTTTTTATGTAAACTTTTATGGAGTTGCAGGTTTCTTTAAAAAGCAAAGTATTATGTTGAAATTTTATCTGAATGCTGATGGTTCACTGGTTTCACTGGTATAGTCGATAATATACTACTCATCAACTTTATTGAATAATATAACTTGAAATAAAATTTCTTCCGTTTAGTTACGGCTACCTAGTGAACACTATTAAGGTCACTTTATCCATCGCTATTGATTCGATTTTATCGTAAGCTTTTGTGCGTAATCGCAAACGAAAATCTGATCGCAACAAAGAGTACACTATTATAATACATACACATATATTATAATTATGTACATATATCGCGTTCTCTTACTAAAAAAATTATATTTTCTAGGAAAAAATCATTTTCAATTTAATGAAAATTATTAATTAATCAAATAATATTGGCAAAAGGAATATATTCTATTAACATGATCAAACATTATTTTCATAATCCTTAAAAAAAAACTATTGAGCATCTTTTTAGGCTGTAATAATTTTGATTTTTTTTTAAAACCACTCTTAAGTAACAATTTTGACGACTTTTCATAAAGTTAAGTTAATAACTTTATAAAAAGCTTTTGATTGATAAAAATATTTGAATTTTGATAGGAATATTAAACTTTTGATTGGTAGAAATTTATTTAATTCGTGGTAATAACTTGAAAATCAGGTTTTGTAAGCCGTGCTATTTTTAGAAGTAAGAGAACGATATGTGCATTGTGTGTTACATGTATATTATATACATATATTGTACACACATATGTATACATATTATACACATATACACACAACTATCGAAACATGAAAGTATATGAAAGTAGCACAAAGGCCGGAAAATCACCATCGGCAATCTGCGTGTTATCAACTGTCGGCGCCGATCGATACGCAATTACACCGGTAGGATACATTTCGATCCTGCAACGTATTTTGACTAAAAACTTGTAGTTATTGCGAGTACATTACGGACGGTGCGTTACATGTTATTACCTTACACGAACAAAAAATATAACAAAAAAATGTTGTATTGTGATTGAAACTCGTATTACACGATATAGCAAAGCCTATAGAACGTATCCACGAGAGTACTTGATACAAAAAAAGTTATATGACAGAAAAAAATGCTCTCGATATGAGCGTTGCTCCATACAATGTTCCATTCTCATCCTCATTCCCTTCCTACTTCTCCTCCTCCTCCTCCTCCTTCTCCTCCTCCTTCTCCTCCTCGCCCACTTGAACGTGAAAACGCGCCTCTTGCTCGGAGCGTTTTCCCACGGCGGAAAATGCGCGACACAAATATTTGACGGAATTCCGTTTTCAACGCGACAAATGGTGTACTTCCCTTGTAAAATAGAAAAGATCCATCGCTTTTGCTCACGCGAGAAAAGAAAGCGAGAAAAAATTGACACATATCTGAAAAGAATAAAGACCTATGCGATTTTTTGGCGCCGCAACATTTGACTCTGCGAGGCTTATATCCTGAAAAGAAATAACAGCGAAACCTCACAATAAAGCAAGATGCATTGAATGCAGTAAAAAAGACTGGTTTTTCATGTTTAAAAATGATAGATTTTCTTGCGTATTTTTTCTCAAATATATATCCAAGTAAGAAGCTTATTCTACGGTTGAATAACAGAAGATGAGTTGATTGATAATTCGTTATTATATATAAGTTTTATAAGTCTTCTATGCGAAAATATATAAAGGAGAAAAAAGCACATTGCTCTTTTCTTTTTTTGAAAGCACTCTTTAACAAAAGAAAATGTTAAGAAAAGAGACCGATTTTTGCCACAAAAGTGGTAAGTAAAAGGAATAGCGTTTTATAGATTTTGACCTCCTGAATACGATAATGTTAATGAAAAGTTCGAAATCGATAGAAAACACCTTGAAAATTGAAGGTAAAAATTTACATTATTTCTCTTACTTACATCTTTTTAGGCAAAAATTTGCCCTTTTTAGAGTATATTAAAAAAAGTTCAACTTTTGTCCGAAAGAATGTATTATAAGTAAAAAATAGTATTTTTTTGTAGATTTTTACCTTCTAAATATAATTAAATAATTAATAAAATAAAATTATTAAAAAGTTCATTTCGTGGCATTTGGGGAACACCTTGAAAAGTAAGCAAGAATATTGAAATTTGTTTAAATGTCATGTTCAATTTTCAAAGTGTTTCCTCCAAAATGATCACAAACTTTTTATTAACATTAAAAAACACTATACTTTTTACTTACACCTTTTTATGGGCAAAAATCGGCCTCTTTTTAACATCCTCCTTTATATTACCTATAAATTTTTATACATACTATTTCTTTCGAAAGTGGTATAAAAAACAAGAGGACGATCTATTTTCAATTTGCGATTTAAAATTGTATCTTGAGATATATATATATATACTTTTTAATTGTATCTCTTGATATATATTTCTCTTTTTATGCCAATTTGTAAAAGATAATACTAGATAAAAAATTAGGACATTTCTTATTCTTTCCAGGATAAAAATACGAGTCATGCGGCGCATTTACATTATTATTTCTGAATCAAATACACAGCATTCGATACGCTCGAAGTATATTCTTTCGATATATTTTTCGTATAGACGCGAAAGTATTTTTCAACGCATTTTCGAGTGCGTTGAGGCTCATTGAGGCGCGAAAGTGACAGCTGCGTGATCCGCGCGAAACATTGAGTTTATATCCGTTAATCGAGTAGAAAAGCGTTTCATACGAAATAGTAGTAAGGCCCTTACATACGTGTCATATTACGAATAAGTGTTTACAAGCCTGTAAATATGTACATAATTTTCATCGTTATTAAAATTATTCACTATTATAACATCGTCGAGTATTGTTGGTTCTTTATGTACTACAAATTCCCGCCTTAATTATTATAAAAATATTGATTTCTCTTATCATAATGGTTACAAAAACATTTTTTTATTATAATTATCATAAAAATATTTTATTTCTTCTAATTAAATGTATTTCCTGTATTGGACCATAGAAAAAGAGAAGGAGAAAGAAAGAAAGAGAACATTCCTATTCTATATTTTATTATGTATTATTTGGTTGTCAAATATGATTAAAGTAGCAATATCTAATCTTGAGAAAAATAAAGGATTCACCCTTTTTCTTGATAAAGAATATTTTTCTGGAAACAAATCTAAACACAAAGCCTAAAATCGGATTAAGCCGCGATCAGACTAGAGATTGAGATTGGAATTTATTCAAGGGAAATAAATTTAATTAAATAAAGGAATCCTATATTCGATCTAATATGCGGTATACAGAATCAGAATATTATAAATTCATGAAGAATTATTTAAATTACTAAGATCCGCTTTGAATATAGAATTCCTCCTTTTTAAAATATTATTTAATAATAAAAATGTTGACTTTACTTAGAAAGGACTCCACACAAACCTTTTGGAAATTGAAGGTGGAATTGGGTGAAAATGTGATATGTTGTAGATCTTGTCGTCCTGATAAAAAAATCTCCACAGGCATGACTCCTTATAACAAACTGTTTCACTTTTACAAGGAGTCACTTTTCAAAACAGGCTAACAATACAATATCTTATTTTCACCGAGTATAATGCATCCTTACGTCATTAATTATACTTTGTATGTATATTTTTAAATAAAAAGTTATAAGGATAGTATTGACTTGATACTTCTTATAAATCAGACTTTTTACTTAAAAATATACCTAGAAAGTGCGAATAATGACATAGGAATATACTATACTCGTTAAAAATAAGATATTGTAGAATTAGCCTGTTATGAAATGTGACACTTTGTAGAAGCCAAATGATTCAGATAGAGTTATGCCTGTCGAGACTTTTTATCAGAACAACGAGTCTGCAATGTATCAGACTCCTGTTTAAGGTACACATGGCAGGAATTGATGTATGTTTTATTGTTTGGGACGACCAAAACGGAATTGTTTCAAAATAGAATAAAATTTATTAGACGACAAATTGAGGATCTCGCAGTCAATGGTGATCAACACGGTCAATAAAAGTATGTCAGCTTTGTTAATAGTGTTCGAGCATTTGAGTTGTACGCTTGTAGTTGAAATTGTTCGAACTACAAAATTTCAGCCGTTGAATAACGAGCGAAAAATCTGTCGCTCCAATTGCTTATTTTAGCAGCACGTGAAAATGTACATAAATAAGCAATTAAAACGATAAATCTGTCACTCTAAATTCCAACGGTTGAAATTTTGTAATTTGAACAATTTCAACTACGTTCACGATTGATCGAAGCTTCGATACGCGAAAGACAAGTACGACCAAACTCCAGCGAAAATATTAACGATGTTAATTCCAGAATATAATGCGCCTACTTGCTAACGATCGTGGTATCTACGTTGTTCGCTGGGGAAAGGATTCGATGGCGGATGTCCTCTGGATCCCGTCGATTCCAGGACCATCCAAGACCATCCGAGACTGGACGATGTTGATGCACGACACCTTCATTATGATGTTCTACACGCACGCTACGCACATATCTTGCACGTTTCGGGTCGGAAAAAAACACTCGCGAGGCAACATCTCGACCGGACACGGATTTCTTCTGGAAATCGATCGCGATCGCGGACGATTAAACACGCGGACGCAATTCGAACGATTTCTACTCCGCAATCGTTCGATAACGCACTCGCCAACCGACACGACGCGAATTTGAAATAACAAAAGAAACGCGAATTTGAAATAACAAAAGAAGCGCGAAATCGCCTCTCAAAGCGCCGCGCTGCGGCGGACGAGACAGTTATTGGCAGAGGCTGTGCTTGACGATCCTTTAATATGATTGGCTGCGTTCAGCAGAACGTTATTTTGCAACTGTTGAAAATTTTCTTTGCATTGATTGGATTATACTTTTAGATCTAAAGGAATTTATGATGCTATCTAACAGACAATCATAAAACGATTGCAAAACTGTTCTATTCTGTTGAACGCAGAGAGCCATTTGGTTATTTTCCTACATAAAAAAATGTACCCAGCAAACAAGAATGGATTAAAATGCATTGAAATTTTTTTCTATTCGAATGAGTATTTTAAATAGCGAATACTTTTTTTGGATTTAATTGGATGCAAAACTGCATTTTCTATTCAAAATTTTGAATTAAACAGTATACAATTTTATGTTTTTGCACAGAAAAAGCTAATATTATTTTTAAATTGAAAGGCATAGAAATATGCTCCATACAATTCCTATAAATCAATAAAAGAATTGAAAAGCATTCATTTTAATATTCGTGAATCAATATTTCTGAAAATCTGAATCCATTTCTATCTGTCTCATTTTAAAGCCAAAAAGAAACAGAGACAGAAAGAGTTTCAAGCCTTAAAATCGAAGTAACGTTGGTGCAATCAGGCCTTAGAGAATTCCGTTGTAGATTTGTTTGCTGAGCAATTAAACATGATTGGTTGGATCCACAGGTAAGAACCAATCATGCTCATTCTTCGGCAAACAGTGAATTTTGGAACACAGTCTAGTTTAAGTGGCTCGTGAAAATGTATCTTATCGCTTATCGCATACTATGCTACATGTGATCGCACCCTAATAACGTCCAGTATGTAGTAGATGGCGCGCAGTAAGCAAAACCTTTTTCTGTCTTTCTGTTTTTCGACATATTTGCAGCGGGTATGTATCACACGGAGAATCCGCATTTTTCGTAATAATCATTAATGACGCAAATATAATGTAATAATTGATTAATTATTGATGATTTTCTGGAGTGTGAAAGTGTAATATTTTTTAGGCATGAGGTATAAGTAAAAAACATTTATGATTGAAGTGACTCGATTACTATCTGTTTCAGTGATACGCTAAACAGAACTCAAAATGTCTATCCGACCGGTTTATCGACCCAAAATCGTGAAAAAAAGAACGAAGAAGTTTATTAGGCATCAGAGTGATAGATATAATAAACTCAAGGTGAGTATCTTTTGTTTTATCCTTTTCAATCAAGTGAGCATGTTTGTAAAGTTTGGTTATATTGCCTACACTTTGTATACATTATAACATTAATTTCTGCACACTGTTATTAAAACGTTACATATTTATGCATCTTAATTACTTAAATTTTTATTCTCTCGAGAGAGATTGATCTGTCGGATTAACTATAAAATAATTTAAAAGGTATATATACATATAAATAATGTCGCATACCACTTTACAGCGCAACTGGCGTAAACCGAAAGGTATCGATAATAGAGTTCGCAGGCGTTTTAAGGGCCAGTACTTGATGCCTAGTATTGGTTATGGTAGTAACAAGAAAACGCGTCACATGTTGCCAACTGGTTTCCGCAAGGTCCTTGTACATAATGTGAAGGTAAATGTCACTTCAAAACATCTTAAAACTTAATTAATTCAGACATTTTATATATAAAATAATGTCTTAGTTAATTACTAAAGAATACTTTTTTATTTCATGACATAATTTGACACAAATGTTCATTGTTATTCATTGAATGTTAAGAAACAGAATAATACTTGTGTCAACTTATATCACTAAATGGAAAGCATTCAAAATTTAATATTAATTCTCTTTTGTTATCATAATCAACTTTCTTTTCTTATGATATGGAAATACAAATATAAATATATATTTTCAAATATTTCAAAATTTTTTATTATTACAGTTCAAAATATTTATATTTAATCCTTCAATCCTGCAAATATTGTTATGTACATTAAATTTGAAGACATTATTGCAATTATTTAATTTTATTGATATCTGAGATGTAATGTGTACAATAATGTATATGTTGAAAAAATTGTCAAATTTATTTAGTATGAATTACTTATTAAAATATCCATGAATTGAATTAAAAAAATTTTTTTAAATAAGTTTCAATAAAATCAGATTTAAAGGACGTTTTGTATTGTACAAATTAGAATTATTATTACAAATAAATAAATGTGTTGTTTGAACCTTCTGCATAATTGTATATTCTATTTATGCATTTGACAAAGTAAACAAAGGCTTGATTCTTTACAGGAACTTGAAGTTTTAATGATGCAAAATCGCAAGTTTTGTGCAGAGATTGCACATGCTGTTAGCAGTAAGAAGAGGAAACTCATTGTCGAGCGTGCTCAACAACTTTCGATACGTGTAACAAATGCCAGTGCACGCTTACGTTCGGAAGAGAACGAGTAAACATTACTTTTCGTGTATTTTGGCAATAAAATATTAAAAACTTATCTCTTGTATCTAATTTTCTTTCATTTCTTAGTAATATCTTCAGTTCTACGTAAATGTACAATATCAGAATTTTTACTTGCAAATCGTATACAAAAGTAATAAGTTTTTTATTTTTCGCAAAATTTCTTCTGGCGAAATTTATTGTTATCAGTTGATCAATCTAATTAATTACTAATTAATCGCGAACGGTTTCACATAATGAGTCTATTCTGTAATAACTCTTAACAACTGTAACTATTGTAATTGTAGCATTATAGTGTAGCTTTTTTACCACATACAGAACCTGTGATACGGGTAGCACGAGTGGTTTCAGGTCCAGCGTGATCTGATCCGGATTCAATTCCACCTGTATTCCATATACGCGTTTCTTGCGTTTAGAGATTATCACTTCATCTAACTTCTAATTAAGAGGCATTATTAACCCATTTCATGTGGATAATCTGTTTAAGCCAAATAGGAATGATTAACAACGAGAAAAACTTCCTCTCTCTTTATTGAGTTCAATAATCCTTATATTTCTTAAGAAGTTATTAATTTCTACATGTTTCCTTTATTTTATATTTTTAATCTACATTATCCTGAAAAATTAGTTTTACATATCCTGGCGTTCCCTCGAGCGGTACCGCGCAGAAGGGACAGATCGCGATATAGCCATTTGTGCCATGTGGAATGGCTACTTTCTCCCAATATCTGCAAAAGAGAAGAACGATAAATAAGGAAAATAGGGAGAGTACATACATGAAAGATTTATAACATCTATATAACTTATTTTCAAAAGTGTGAACGATTAGCGACTGACACATTACTAACTTGACAGTTTTCTCTGTAGCCATGTGTCCACAGGGACTAAATGCATAAGTGGGCGGTCCGCAGTCTACGTAGAAGGCAGGCTCTATTCCCATAGACAGTTTTACTACCGCCCCTGCGACAAGGCACATGGGACACCTTCTCGTAACTTTATCCTTTTCCTGGCCCCAATCATGATGACCTTGTACATGACCGCATTTAAGATAAACGTATGGCTGCTGCTGCGTCGAATCCGAAGCTGCTTTACGTGGTATAACCAATGTGTTTAAGCCTACAGGACATTGCGGCCTGCCGGCGTTTATAGCATCAACTAATTCCTCTAAATCTTGTTTTGTCTGAGAAAAAAAATGTGCATTTAGCAATATAAACTATATATTATTTTATACATTTTTCTAAAGACGATGTAAATTACCGGAGACTTCGCGAGGCCTTCAGCTGACCGC
The DNA here is from genome assembly GCF_000204515.1 of Acromyrmex echinatior. The sequence goes on along the minus strand of NW_011626762.1, from coordinate 1,624,501 downwards.
CAAAGTAAAGTGGCGCCACAGAGGTCAATCAGGGTACCATCTTGTAGAATATTGCTCTCGTCCTCTACGACATTGCCTTTCTGTTGAGCGCTCCTACTTTCTCTGAGCGAGAAAACTCCACCGCCTACACTAACTTCCCGCCAGAAACCACATTGCGCCTCGCCACCACAGAACTGACCCCGCGGATGCATTATTAGGACCCCGTTTGTCGTAAGTCCATCAATCTCGCGATTCTCTTGCCATTTAGTTGCCTTTTCCTGTATAAGAATATTTATTAAGTTACTTTTGCCAAAAGTGTATCAGGTCACCCAGTTAATCGTAAATTGCGAATCTCACCCCTAAAAAAATGTTTCTTGAACTATCAAAGCCAGCAGCATAGATTCTAGCGATTCTGGGATCCAATCGATCTGCCAGGATCCGACAAGCGAACCTGCTGATAGTACTTTGAGCGACACGTCCTTCATTAGCGGGACCACCATCACCACTGCCCGCACATGTGTCCATCACTACGAAATCGATAGGCGATTCGGACGAACGACCGATCTACGAATATATATAATTTAAATATGTACATTGCTGCGCACAGCTCCACACAGGGTCTGTCTCAACAATTTCCGAACTTATTTCCATAGACTATGTAACTAAAACTATCTACTAAAATAGTATGGAATTATTTTTTATGAAATTTTATTTCTAACTCTGTTACACTTTTCTACGTTATATTATTTATTTGCAGTGACGTCAAAAGTGAAAGTATGTTTTTGACACTTATCAAGAAAAATAATAGAACAAAGAGTAAACACATAGTCTTAAAGCTTGATCATCCATCGCATTTGCCTGATATAGCTTTTTATGATAATTTTCTTTTTCCAAGTTGAAAATGAAGCTGAAAGAACATTTTAATAATTTTGGAAATTGTAAAGTACAGAAGATTTCGATGGAGGTCATTTTCTCCTACGTATCAAGAGAAATTTATTAGATATTTTTAAAAATTGTATACAATTGCTACAAAGACTGTAGTAAAATGTATTTTGAATAATTAATAAATGAAATTACAAAAAATCTCATAAAAAATGAAATTTTTTAACAAATTTAGAAACTTTGCAATAGAGTATGTACCGTGGACATACATATTGTGAGTATAATAATTCTGTAATCTACAAAATATTTCGAGCTTACCTGAAACATATCCGTTTTTTCATCTTCTGTATATTCGACAATAACAGCCTGTGTTCTGGAAAGTGTGTACGAAATCGAGTGCTGCTTCGTGTTGAGGATAGCTTGCGAACTATGGGGCGTTTTAACGATATAATGCTTGCTACGCTTAACACCATTTGGCACGGGTCGTTTGTATAATACGAATTTACTTCTCCTTCTTCCCCTATCACCAGGTGGAAGGTAACCATTGTACCTGTGAAAGTCATCAGAAAGATTCATTAATCATTAACCTTCTGTTCTTTTTACATTATCCATTTTATTTGCTGGGAATCCTTACCCAAGTATAACTAGTTCACCGTATTTCACTAATTGTTTGGGCTTTTCATGATGATAACTGTGAGATCGGTGTGGATTGCCATGTGAATGGCTGTGACTGTGTATATTGCGTGGACTGTGAGGTGCACCGACTGTCTCACCTTCTTCCACGAGCAATGGGCTCTCGCTACTACCGCCGTCGGATCTAATGTAAAATACACGGTATAATGAACTGTTCGTATATATACGTAGAGTGATGTGCCACTACCATTTTTCTTTAAAGATTCTTGACGATGATAAACAGATTCTCTGATGAATTTGAAACGATCTCTTTCTTCTAACGAAACTTCAGCAAGATATGTTGTGATATTTGATTACAAATATTTTTCAATCATGTTAAATTTCGATAGTTAAACGTTAATTAGATTTCTATCAAATTAAAATTAATTTAGAAATAAATTTTATCTCCTATTTGCCGTTTTGCAAACTTAATCAAGACATTTAATAACTTCACAAGTATCAGAATTTCTCTTATTGAAGTAATTACTATAATTTCTGTTTTTATTTTGATTTTTAATACTTATGGCTGAGAACAATAATGATAGTGGCATATCATCTCTTATAGAATAATGTGACAAACAACTTGACATACATACATACGTTAATTTTTTGTAAAACAACCAATTTACAGAAGAATCAATTGTACAACGAGTATTATGAATTTTATTTATTAAGCCCGTAAAGCAATGATAATTCTTATTTTATTTTTCAAGATTTTTGCAGGAAAGAAAAATAAATCCTCATAGAAACAATGCAGTCATAATAGCCCTAGTTAGGAGATCGTAAGAGTAAAATGGAGGATGAATATATAATATAGCAATTACATATTGCGTTACAGTATATTTGCGTTGTGTTAAAACTGCACAAATTATTCTCATTCCCTGAATGTTTCATTAATCTTGTGTAATTATAGCTTCCACCAAGGAAAAGGAGATTTCATTGGAGATTAAAATGTGTGGGATTAATATGTTAATAACTATAAAAACGTTGAACAGAAGGATGTCTGTAACTGGAAATACTTTCTGATTCCAAAAGCAAAAAGATATCAGATATACCTGTAACTGTACAGCAAAGTTTAAGTATTCTATATCGAACAAAATGACTTAATGTTGTTAATATATATTTGCATCAAGACTAGTTAATTCGTCAAACGAATGAATTTGACACGCTCTTTTCAATATTTTGCATTGTTTATTAAAGATAATAATATCGAAGTATTTCGATTGTCAATTTGCAAGTGAAAGAAGCTCTTGATACATCATCACGTACAGGCGATCTGTCTCTTTAACTTTCTCTACAAAGTAATTGTTTACAAAAGCGCGCTTTATTTTCATTTTCACATAAACGTTACGAAACGCTGCGTGTTTCTTATACACGGTGCGTTCTATAAGAAAATCCAAATTACATTTGAACACAAACCGTACGTGATAGAGAAGATAGATGGTTTTGTGGCTTACATTACCTAATGTGTAAACCGTAGGCTTACTTACCGCGAAGGGTATGGAATGCGTTTAGTTACTGGCATCCTCCTTTCAGTGGGATTTATAGATTACTACTTCCACATGGTACTTGAAAGGGTACTTGGTAAGGAGACGGGCAGTCTTAAGGGTCTTCACGCGGTTGCAGACAAATCTGAGCAATTGCATTTGCACGTGGCAAGCTGCGAATTGGTAATTATGATCTGCAATGAGAAACATTCAATATAAAGATCATAATTAACTGAGGATTCTTTCTATCTGTTCGCAGGGTGAGTTGCCGACGTAACTTTTTGCGTAATCAAATTTTCCATGTCTGTGAAAGTGCGCACGTAGTCGTCCGTCTTTGCCTCGTAATAGCTATTGTTAACAAAGAGGACATTTTGCTTTCAATTTTTTTAACTCTTGCGCGGTACATTGTTATTCCTATAATTTGTATGCTTCGACACATAGGTATGATCTAGAAATCAAATTAACTTTAGCATGTGTCGAAAATTCTTTGAATTTGTCGTTTTAAATTTGTCTGATGGTTATTTCTAAATAGATCTTTCATGTATGAATTGTGTACGGATATTCCTACCGAATTATCCTCAAATTTTCTCTCTAGATACCTACACATAAATGGGCTATTACGACTGCTATTAATTCAGTAAATTAATTCTATATACACAGTTTTATATACATTATGAAAATGCTATGCAATACCATACATAGCTTTATCTAAAACTTTATCTAAAATAAAGTTCAGTAAGTAGTAATTTATGGAACTAAAAATGTCAAGCTTCTCACACATACATCTATTTACTAGCATGCTGTTAAAAATATACATTGAAAGCCCGTACAATAATTTCCTTCGACGGATCTAAGCCACATTAATTGGAATAATGAGGAATTACAAAATCAATTCTTTTACGACAACAAAACAAATTTGTTAACAAGATTTTTTTAGAAATTCCATTAATTCCGGGAATAGTCATCTGGGATGATTTTTATACCTTAACAAAAAAGTAAAACTCTACTAATTACAATAGCTTTCCTTATTTTTTTCAAGAAAATATTAAGTAAATATGTGTACACAATGATCAAAAATACTAATAAATTACAACAATTAATAATACGATATGTAATTAAAGTGACTCTTAATTGGAATATAAAGTACAGGCAATAGGAATGGAGAACAAATTTCAACTTATCAGAAACCGTGTATTCTAATATATTCGCACTTTAATGACAGTTTGTTGTATTGTCGTTTTGCATGCTTTTTTATTATATGTACCTGCGACGAATACCTGCGACGACAATGCGATATGATGATATGATAAAACAACAATGTAACGACGGTGGCATTACTGATAAGAGTTACAGAATCGGGATACAGGTAATTATTAATGCAAAATAAAATTAGGAAACTATTCTCAGATTAATTAATTCCGGTAATTATTTATAATAGGGCTTTCTCTGAATTTTTCTGTTTTTTTCTTGCAAAAAAAATCTTGATAAAAATCTTTGTTGTGACTCTAACAGTGATAATCAACTGGGAGAGGTCGAAAAATATGTAACCTACCTCATTTTTTTAACTATTTATTTCCAATATAACTTTTCGGATCTTCCAACATTATATAATTATATTTGGCTCTTAGAAAAGCTGATTTTTGTCCTAAATATGGCTAATGTACATGCGTATGTGTTATATGTATTAAATCTTCACTTAAAAATACAAATTCTCCTCCTGCTTTAAAGATATAAATTATTTTCTTATATAATTTTGTGTTCTTAAAGCAGAGAATTTTTATTTTTAATGCAAAATTTTATATTTTAAAGCAGAGAATAATAAATATATTCAGCTCTATCTTGCGTAGAGGTCTGTGTACTAATCTTTTCAGTTTCATTATTTTTAGTATATTATAAATACATCCATTTAGTAAGGCAAAGATGTAGATAAATTCAATACACACACTTTTAAGGGCCATATATTTATAATGTCGGAAGATCCATAAAAAGTTATATTGGAAATAAGCACTTAAAAAAATAGATACGTTACACATCTTCTCCTTTGATTGCTTGTCACTGTTAGAGTCGCAACAAAGATTTTTATCAAGACTGCAAGGAAAGAAACATTAAAATTCGGAAAAGGTTCTATTATATAAATAATTACCTTGATTCCATTAAAAGTTCACAAACATATAGCAATTTTATTCAGGAATTCTTCATTATTCCATGCGTTATTCTGTCTCACGACTGGTTCGACAGAGTTTCAGAGATTAAGGTCACGCCGAAAGGTATAACTTTCAGTTTCAACAATAGCAAGTAATTAGCACCTGTGTGCGAGCATTTGCAAAGAATAAGTGTCAGCAGATATTCAAACTTCAAACTACGATCAAAACATGCTTATCGCGCGCAGGATAAATACACATCTTTCGCAACCACTTGAACAGTGCCGTACCACCACGTTACATCGTCGACGCGATGGCCTAAAAAGATTTATACATATTTCGCCCGTCACACTCGTGCAATCGAGAATAAAGCTACACTGTCGTCAACCGCGCTATCTACGATTTTTCCGCCAACACTTCCTCTCAATTCTTTCACTGTTAGACAATGAAGATTGTCTTTTTTTTACTTCGAATCTCGTGAAATTCTTCTTTCGCGTATTCGTGCCGGAATTACGATGATTGCAAATCGAAGATTAGAAATTGATCAATTAAACGATTTTAATTTTAATCCGTTTTATTCTAATTATAATAATTGAATTTCTATTTTCAATAAATTAAAAATGAGAATTTAACCGAGCAGATAATTTTCATTTTATTTTCCGTTTCTTCTTGGATTCTGATTCAACGACAATTAAAGATTAGAACCAGGTAATTGGCCAGGTAATTTTAATTTTAATCCATTTCATTCTAATCATTTGACTTTTAATTAGAAATCACAGACTCGAATGGATTTTAATTAAGATTATCTGATAACTGTTAAGTTCTAATCTTCAGTTCGCAATCTTCAAATGCGTTTTCTAATACGAATTTTTAACGATTGCGTTTTGCTCTTGTCAGCTTTCCTATGCTTTCGAAACGGTGCAAATGCAAGCTACTCTCGCGGAAGAGGAGAAAGGTAAGGTGGTCATGAGGAAGAGGAGTATGCGAGTGTGCGTGACCAAGGAGGAGACAACTTTTAAAATATGTAATATCGGGCGAGCTGGCGGAACGACGTTCTCGCGTCGACGAAAACGATGTTGACTAACGCGCACCTCCTCGTGAGATTCTCAGAAGCGATCGCATAGACAAAAACCAAGGTAATCAGCTCGGTCGAGGATGAGAAGAAAGGAAAAGCAATCTCGTCAATCTCGTGTAAACCGAAGTCGATATCCGCTTCTCCCAAAGATAACGTTACTGATTTGTGAGACGCGACACAGCAAGGTCGTGAACGTGTTTTGTGTGTTCGTAAATATCTGGCGCACACAGATGCCCCACGTCAGTGTGTATGGATATATACGCATGTTTATACGTGCATCAACGACGCAGTATCGGTTGCAGATAGGGAAATCACACGATGTACTGCGGCACGTCGATCGGTGTGACACGATTGTCCGTGCAGTACTATCGACCGTGCGGGGGGAGGGGAGGGAGGATGCTCCCCCCCCTCCTCCCCCCTCTCATTCTTACAGTTTTAGGAAGACTACAAGAATAAATGGCAGATCGTTTTACCGTATCACCATTGTGCCACTCTCCGCATTCGAAAACGACTCTGCTCCGATTTCCGGCAACGAGAACGGCGACGAATTATGATTGAGAACGTTCCTTCGTCCTCTCTTCCGAATGTCCAAATCTTGTTTTCCTTCCCGTTACTTCTTTATTGGATTTTCGATCCACTAAGAAAAGTTGTTGCAGCAATGCCAGTTCAATTTGTAAACCAAGCAGTTTGTCTATTCGAGGAAGTAGGAAGCACACCACTTGAATTTTTCCTTCAATATATCGTCCGAAATATTCTCTGCTGGAAGACGCAGCGGTACTGTTCCACCTTGCAACTCTCTCCTTTTCTTTAACAAGAAGTTCTCCGATTGCGAGTAGGTACTGATGATATGTACGTTAATGAAACACGCACCGCCTCCCCACCCCGTTCACTGTTCCAGCCTCGTCGGATCGTCGCAATCTATCGTGTTTACTATGAGCGACGATGACAAAGATGAGGGTAACGACGACGACGACGACGACGACGACGGCGGCGGCAGCGGCGACAGCAGCGACCACGACCACGACGACGACGACGATCTTCGGGCAGGACAGCGACCCATGATCGCGCGAGAGTTACGCGAGTGTCATATCGATTACCAACACCAAATTCCGCCTCGCGACACCTTTTCGCGTCTGTCTCTAACTTGCTCTAATTTTCACAGTGTTATTCCACTTCCCTCGTTGGCTCGTTCGATCGTCGCTAATTGTATATGTTTGTTTTGCACATTTTGCACGCGCTACAGCAATCGCGATACAGTAGGGGCGATGGATGATAGCCGTGTCTCCAAGAAGCAGCACACAACACAAGTACGCACGCAGGTACTCGAGTCTCGGAAACACAATACAAACACTAACAAGACACACGAAGGCACTACGCGACGTAACGCCGACGGCAAGTGCGAGCACTGCGAGCAATTGAATGCGACGCTGAATGCAAGTACGAGCGTATCGCGAGCGAGAACGCTTCTCCACGCTTCTCTGGGTTGCGCGCACACGCAAGGTTGCGTAAAATGCGTTGATTCAGATCAGCTCAATTGCTCAGAGAGATAAATGTGACGAGCGGAGAAAAAAATCGGATTACCATGATCCGATTTCATTTGTTCACATACCACAGGACTGTATTGTACTACTTAATTACTAGACTGCCAACTCCTTAGTCATGTAAAATGCCATGAAAAAATGCATGGTGTAAAAATATAAGGCTGGGTTTTCACTTGACGCTACGATGCTCATTTTCAGCGTCAAAACAGATCACGTGATCAAAATTGACGAATATCAAACGCCAATTTTGATCACGTGACCTATTTTGACGCTGAAAATGAGCGCCGTAGCGTCAAGTGAAAACTCAACCTAAGGTATTCCATTGCGCACAATGGCGGCAGATTAAATCAGTACCAATCAAACGCTTACCCCATAGTTAGTGAAATGCACATGGTAGTAATTAACAGCAAACATTAATCAAGATATCTTTTCTAGCCTATTCTAGCCTATTCTACAATATGCTCTTTGTTTCTTGTTTCTTATTTTTCACTTTTAACTCCTTTGCAATCGTTTTATCGACAATTGTATTTTTTGCTATATATCTCTTGTTTCTTTTAAAGTTCGTTAACTCTTATCTCAGAAGGTCGATTCTGTATCTTCAAACAAGGTGAAAATTAAAAAGTAAATTTACTAGGAGTTGACCAATGAAATTATCAGTATTCTAGTAAGTTCGCTTACTTTTGTAATTTTCATCTCGTTTCAAGATACAGAATCGATCTCCAGGTGATATAAAACAAAAAACCGAAAAAAATAAAAAATAAAAAGCAAAAAAATAAGATGTAAAAAATAGCAAAAAACTGGAATTAAAAAGCACATTGTGAAACAGACTTTAAAGGTGCTTTTCCATGCTGACGCTCGACGTTCATTTTTAACGTTAATATAAGTCACGTGATATTCGTCAATTTTAATATTTATCAATTTTTATAACGTAATTTGTTTTGACATTAAAAATGAGTGTCGAATGTTAGCACGAAAAGGCAACTCAGGTTCCTTTTTAGAATTTGAAGCAAGAATTTGATTTTGATTGATCAAAGAGCATGTTCAGGAGGCTTATTACGGTTTTTAAAACGAGATGAAAATTACAAAAGTGATCAAATTTACTAGAATATTTGTAACTTCATTGGTTACTTAGTGAGTTCATTTCTGTAATTTTCACTTCGTCCTGCGTTAAGATGACTGCGCAATCTTGGAATGAAATATCTTATACATATTAGGTCTGTTCGCATTTAATTCCTGAGCGCAGCCCAGAATACATATCAGACTACCAATCAGGAACTCGGACATCAATGTCGAGTCTCTTTATACAATATATTGTACAATATGAAACTACCATCTTGAACTCGCCTATAGTAGCTGCGTTCGGTAATGCAAATCTGAGACGTTAGAGTGCTCTTATATTATAGCATATGTCACGTGTACTGTAGAAAAAGAGCATTTCGACACCTCAGATGTGCATTGCCGAACTCAGCTAGTTTCCTCTCAACTTTGAAGACAGGTTAGGCCGGAGCCATTGAAATAAGAAGAAGAATCATCATTGTATTGTCTATGCTTGATTTTTAGACGGTTTGTAATGGGGTTAGAATTTGATGTGTGAAATTTTATGATTACGTCGCCCATAAATTAAAAGTAGTGCGACACGTGCGTAACAATCGCAAATACGCAACTTTTAAATTATCGGTTTTTTCTATACACATTGTGAAATATGAGCCGTAGAAGAGTACATGACGAAGATGATGGCTATGGTAAGCATTTCAAGTTATCGCTGTTTTCCTGATGCTCTGATTCACCATTGATTGATTATCAATGGATGCGTTCCACTTATCTCATAATGCTCGCGAGCATCATTTGTCCTTGTTTAATATTTGTAAAAAATGGAAAAAATGATTTTATGAGCGTTATGAACGCAAACAGAAACGCAGCCTATGATCTATGATGTTCAGACAAAAAACTGTTAATATAAATATGTTATTTTTATTGCATCTTTTTTATAATTTTATTTAGCATAAATTGTTTGATGATGTTTCCCAAATTCTCAAATGAATGACAATCGATTTAGATCTTTGTCATTATTTCTAAAAGATTGATTGAAAAGTTCTATCATTTGTGTGTATAAGATCTCATCACTATCCTCGCATATTTAGGTCTGAAATTTTCTATGCATCCTGTATGTACATATGATATATATCTATATATATATATATAT
>NW_011626762.1:1599981-1614324 GCF_000204515.1 Acromyrmex echinatior | reverse complement strand
TATATATATATATATATATATATAAGTGTATGTATATAATTATATATACAGGATTCAGATATAATACTAAACATGCAAACTTTTGGTAGTATGATTCAATAATTTTAAGTGCTCAAAATTTAAAAACTATTAAAGCTTCGACATTGTACTAGAATTTTTGTCTCCAAATGATCTTAGAAATCTATTTTTATGTATTATTACAGTCTTTACCGAACACCCCATACATACTTCGTACATACTTATACTCACAGACACACACTCACATACATAGGCACACATATATATTTTTATTCCGTTTTTAGATCGAGTATATAAGAAACGTAGGAGAGTATCAGAAAATCAAGAGATTGAAGATCGTCTTGAATCTCTCATCCATCGTGTCGGAGAGAAGTCAACATCATCTTTGGAAAGCAACTTAGAAGGTTTGGCTTCTGTGTTAGAAGCTGATCTAGGTGTATTTCGTAGCAAGATTCTTCGGATTTTAACAGACTGTGCTATTAAGATGCCAGAGAAATGCACAATTTATACCACCCTCGTCGGACTATTAAATGCAAAAAATTTTAATTTTGGTGGAGAATTTGTTGATTACATGGTAAAAAATTTTAAGGATTCTTTAAAAGCATGTAAATGGGATGTAGCTAGATATTCTCTTAGATTTCTAGCTGATTTGGTAAATTGTCATGTTTTATCATGTGGATCGTTGATGCAATTATTTGACAATATGTTGGATGCTGCAAACGAAGATGGTGTACCGCAAGTGAGACGCGATTGGTATGTGTAAAACTTTTATTTGTGTAGAGCTATCTCTGTTGTGATTTGTGTAATAAATAATCTTTATTAGTAATTATGTATAATTTGCAGGTATGTTTATGCTGTTTTATCAACACTGCCATGGGTTGGAAGAGAATTGTATGAGAAAAAGGAACAAGAATTGGATCATCTAATGGTTACGATAGAGATATTTTTGAATAAACGAAGCAAGAAACATCAACCGGCATTGAGAGTATGGTCGAGTGACACACCTCATCCACAGGAAGAGTATTTAGATTGTTTGTGGGCGCAAGTTCGCAGATTGAGACAGGATAATTGGGCCGAGAAACATATTCCACGACCCTATCTTGCATTTGATTCGATTCTATGTGAAGCGTTACAACATAATTTACCACCTTTGATGCCGCCTCCACACCATGAATCTTATTCTTATCCATTGCCCACTGTCGTTTTTCGTATGTTCGATTATACAGATTGCCCTGCTGAAGGATCATTATTACCGGGAAGTCATGCTATTGAGAGATTTCTGATAGAAGAGCATCTACGACAGATCATTAACAATTGTTATTTTGAAAGAAAAGATTGGTAATATATATTTGCATGTATTGAAAGAAACTGATCTATCTTCAATCTAATAATATTTGATGAAGCAAAAAGATATACATAAAAACTTTCTTATAATTATTACTACTGTTATTCTCAATTTATGCATAATAATGTTAATTATTTTTATTTTACAGTGCTGTACAACTATTAAACTTTCCATTCAAAGCCAAAATTCCTTTAGACTATTGTATTGTCGAAGTAATATTTGGTGAATTATTTCGATTGCCTACTCCAAAACATTTGGAGATTTGTTATGGATCAATTTTGATAGAACTCTGCAAATTACAGCCTTCAACTATGCCACAGGTTACAAACAATATAAATTATATATTCAAAAATTTAGTATTTATTGTCATTTATATAATACTAGCGAAGTACGATAGAAATAATATTTGAATTATGTCATATATAGGTACTAGCGCAAGCTACAGAGATTCTGTTTCGTCGTATAGACAGTATGGCAGCTACTGCTTTCGACCGTTTTGTTTGGTGGTTCGCATATCATTTAAGCAACTTCCAATTCCGTTGGTCTTGGGAAGATTGGGATTCCTGCTTACAACGCGATGTAACCTAATATATATATATATATATATATATATATATAAAATTTAGTTCGAATAATTCTTTATTAAAAACTTTTAAGATACTATTAAAAATTAATAAAATATTGAAAAACTGTTTAATAGATACATTATTAATTTTTTATAACATAATTATAAAGGTTTACATAAACAAACTTTTATTATTATTAAAAGCAATTAGATTTTTTTAATCTTTTTGTGCAATTTTCAAATAAAATCCGATTATATGATTTATACAGTCGAATAAAATCCAGTTATCTGGTTTTACCGGATAAGATTCGGTTGTCCGACAAATTATCCTAAATAAAATCTCATAAAGTTCACATTTTTAGATTGTCATATTATCAAAGGATTCGAGATATGATGCCAGATTCGTATACAGATTTGATTCCAGCAGTTCCCGAGCCTGTGTATAAATATACACCTAAAGGTAGTAAGTATATAATGGAATAAAAATCAAATATACAACTTTAAGACTTAATGAAATGTATATGCTATAACTTATTTTAATATGATATCAAATTAGTTTTTATAGATACAGAGAGAACGATATACATATATAATGTTTATTATTTTTAAACAGCGTTAGACATAAGTGAACATTATATTTTTTGTAATTTGAGTCACAATAAAATAGTAAAATCTATATATTATCAGATAGAATATTATTAGATAGTAAAATCATTAAACACATAATTATTCATAACACATTAATATATTAATTAATTTAACAAACTATTTCAGATTCACTCCCTGGTTCGGATGCAGCAGTTAAATTAATAGATTCTATAAAAAATAAAGGTACATCGGAAGATGTATTAGCTATATTAAATACACTACCTGGAGAAAACGAAGAAACAAATAATTACAATCCGTTAAAGATCGACGTCTTTGTACAATCTTTATTGAACCTCGGTTCGAAAAGTTTTAGTCACAGTTTTGCAGCTATAGTAAAATTTCATGATATTTTCAAGGTAAATTAATATTACTGCTGTATAATTAAGCTCTACAATTAAGATGCATGTGCACATATACCCTTTACATATGTATTTCTCATTCATAGATGCTTGCTGAAACGGAAGAAGCACAAATATGTATATTAAGAAACATGTACGCTTTGTGGAAGAATCATTATCAAATGATGGTAGTACTAACGGATAAGTTTTTAAAAACTGGTATCATTGAATGTAGTGCAATCGCCAACTGGATATTTTCCAAAGAAATGGCATCGGAGTTCACAAAGTTCGTATTACTACTATGTCTGGATAAAATACCTATTCATTTATTTAATTTAAAAATATCACAATTATGATAAATATCGAAGAATGTCAATAAAAAAATTTACATTTCCAGATTATATATTTGGGAAATATTGCATTTGACAATACGTAAAATGAATAAACATGTGACGAAGTTGAGTACGGAATTAATAGATGCAAGGGAAAAATTGAGGAGAGCAGAAAGTAGATCAGGTTCCTCTTCAGACGAGGAGGACAATAATAAAGAGAGAAATAGAGAAAGACCATCAGAAGATGAAGTAGAACGGAAGGAGGAAAAGTTGGAAGCTGCGCAAGCAGATCAGAAAAATTTATTTCTCATTATATTTCAGGTATAAAAAAAAATATATTAAATCGCTTTTATTAAAAGTAAATTGTATTTTTCTCGATATGATATGAAAGAATTTCTAAAATCTATTTTAATAAGATGTCATTATAATATATCTTTTTTTTAGCGTTTTATAATGATCCTATCAGAACATTTAGTGCGTTGTGACACAGACGGAATTGACTATAACACACATTGGTATAAATGGACTATAGGGAGATTGCAACAAGTTTTTTTATCTGTAAGTTTTAAATTCATTATTATTTGCCTAATTATTATTATATGCGAATGTTAATAATTACGGGAAATAATATATACAGGATATCCTAGAATAACCGCAAAATAGAGTCAAAAAATTATTATTTTGCATTGTTTACAATAATTAATGAGATATTAATTTTTGAAGATTGGCCTATTACTGCCATGTGTTCGTAGATTGTTCAGCGCGCGGACTGCAGGAAGCGAAAATTATTTGGCAATCGCGCCTCGAGTCATGGTGTTTAGCTCACAGAATGCGTAGCGCAGAGCGCTAAAACAGTCTTCGCTTCTCGCAGTCCGCGTGTCGAGAGATCGGGCGTATATTTAGCAGTAATAGGTCGAATGGACATGCTTATTCAGCTAGCTTTAAAAATTAATATCTAATTAACTAGATATTAATGAATTACAAAATAGTGGAAGACTTCGACTCGTTTAGTCCGTTATATTTGTACACGAAATATTAGGTGTTGGAATTAATTCGTAGCGTTTTACAAGTGATGGGAAGTACTTTCATTAATGTATTTTTTAATGCTCATGTGAAATAAATAACATTCTTTCATTAAAAAACGCTACGAATTAATTCCAACACCTAATATAATTTGCAGTCATTCTAGGACACCCTGTAAAAGATTAAAATAATGTACATATAATTTTTGTCGCAATTGGAAAATATTGATTTGTATTTGTTTTGCAGCATCAAGAACAAGTACAAAAGTATTCCTCGACTCTGGAAACTTTACTGTTCACTCCGGACCTTGATCCTCATATTTTGGACGTTTTTCATCAATTTGTTTCTCTACGAGCATAAAATAACATACAAATATTGTGTTTATATCAAAGTACATTTTTAAGTTATTAAGCTACATCAAAATACATTTAAATCAATAAGCTAAGTAACAATAAAGTACATTTTTGGAGTGTTTATTTGTACTGCTTTTCATTTGATTATATTCTGATACTCGGTTGAATCATAAGAATTTACCTTTAGGTCGAAATCACACGACGCATTATAGGTCCGCGGAATCAAGTGTATCATTAAAGTAATCAATCAGTGTTATTCCGCATTTTGTCTTAAATGTTGTAGAATAGAAAGTGTGAATGTTGCGAAATTGAGTTTAAGGCCACTATGATTCACTTATGCCCATTTCCACCAATGTAGATTAACTTTAATCTCGGTTCAACTTACTCTTCGTCTTTTTCTAATCTTTAGAACTAGAAAAAGACGAAGAGTAAGTTGAGATTAAAGTTAATCTACATTGACTACTTTGTAAGTATACTCACCCGTAAAAAAACAGGTTGCTAATAAATTTAGTAGCCTGTTTTTGTAGGTAAGTATATTTTTAATTTATTTTTTTATTTTTATATCTAATTATTTTATTGTATTTCGTTAATCATATTGCATTAATATTTTTAATATTTTTTAATTATTTTTTATTCTTTTTAAAATATTTTTTATTATAATCTTTTATACAATTCAATATTACAATAATAATACTTTATATACAATATACAATATACAATTACAAATTTGCTGTTAAAATATAATAAAAATATTATAGGAGCATAATTGACAAATTGAGTAATGCGGGATTATACGAAACGTCGAAAATACATACGATAACACAAATTTCTCTAAACTAATATTTAATATTGATAAACGTGAAATGAAATACTAATAACAATTAAATCATTATTAATTATTCATTATTAATTATTCATTATTAATTATTAAGTTGCGATTATGAAACTTATTAATATAAAAAGTCATTAATATATTTATAACAGCATTTTCATCGCGTTTAAGATAATTATCCGAATAATTTGATCATATCAAGGTCCTTCCACCGTGATACGCTGATTAGTATCCGATACAAACAAGAACAATCTTCATAGTGGAGAACGAACTTAATATGTATCTGATTCTACGTCAAATTCACAAGATTCATTCGCAAAGAAAAATTAAGCAATCCATCAAACATCATCGATTTGTTACAGGAGGCTGTGAATCTCGAATCTTTCAGACCACCGATAATAATAATTTTGGTAGCATGTCAATTACAATTCTATCGGATCTGTAATATAATATTAAAATTCGCGAGAAAATATGTTCTGCCACATAATTAAAAAACATTTCTTATTAAAAATAAACAGATAAAATGATTTCCTTAGTAGTTACGAAGGGGAATATATTTAATAATAACAAAATACATGCGTTACTGTAATTTTTTATATGTATAAGTACAAAAGTTTCTCGGATATCAACTGTTCGAGATGAGCCGAACCCGATAATAACGGGATTTTAAAGATCATTTATGATAAATTTACTATATAAAATTTACTGATAAATTTATTATATAAAATTTAATTCTTTATTTTTAAAAAATTACAATTATTAATATCCCGCTAATATGAGGGTACCCATTCGACTTATCTTGAATTTTTTGTACCCATACATTTTTAATTCAATTTATGTAATCACGATAACATTGTTAAAAGACTATAAAGAATTTTGAAAAAATTATGTAAACCGACAAAAATCAATATTCATTAAATATAATCTCATAATATCTGCATGTATTTTATCATAAAAAAGTGTATATACATATAAATTAATAATTAAAAATTCTGCAATGGTAGGATGTCCAATACCTAATATAAAAATTTTAAAATAACAGTTAGAAAATTAAATATACACATTCGTAACCATATTTTTGTTAGAGTAATCATCAAAAAATTAGCAAATTATTTGTATAAAACTTAAATTTGTTTATTTAATAATTTGAATTTAAACAAATAATAATTATATATCCATATCAATCATATAATATTAAATTCTTATTTAGTATTATTCTATTATTAAGACAGTACTATTAACATTACTATTATTAGTGGGAGAACATTTAATAAAATAAAGAAAGCGAAAATTGTAACCTAAAATATACCACTGAATTAATTTTACTTGACTTTAAAATGGCACCAACTGCCATTGATTCATTAACAAAATTATTACTACTAATAACTGCAGACGAGAAAACCCGAGATTAATTCCAATCCTGTACAAGAATCTCCGAAGAGACACCAAACTAGACTTCGCGAATGAATTTCATGAAAAGCGACGAGGAATAATTCTCCATGATGAAAATAACTTCGATTTTTCATCGGTACAAACCACGTAATCACTAGTATCCATCTGACGCGAGAGACAGCGATATGAGGCCTTTGCATATAATAAATTTTTCTCTAAAATATATTGTAATTTTATAATGTTAAAAATATAAATGTCAAAAAGCAAATAAGAGTTAATATTTAGCCATTGCCTCAGTCAAAGCTCGAATCTTTATGACTTATTTTAATAAATTTGTTTTTTTTACTAAATACGAAGAAAAAAAATGACGATTATTCTAAACATCAAATTTTTAATAAGAAATTACTTAAAATTATTAATGACTTTTTGATATACAAAATAAAATCTAAATAAAAAAATGTTTTAAAATTAAATATTTATCAAACTTATTAAATCAGTAAACAATTTTTATTATTATGTTTTGTCGATTTCGTATAATTTGCATCAATTACGCAACAATTTGATTTACTATGACAAGATAAATGCTATTTGTATTGAATAGATATTCAATATAGGATATATATTTTCCAGTAAATGTATAATTAATTACTAATCCGGGAAAAATGTTTTACATATAATTATATATAATTATATAAAATTATATACAATATAATCATATAAAAAATTGACATATTTCATATATAATTATCATTATATAGAAAATATATCCATATATATAACATTTTTTCCCGGGAATCGTTGTGCAAATTACAAAAGTAAATAACGCGTTACATAATTTGTACGTGTGTATAGAATTTTACAAAAAAGTTTAATTTCAGGATAGCTGAAAATTTAATAAAATTTGAAATTAATTTGGTTATTTTCATATTCGATCATTAGAACGGGATGATAATTAAATAAAACTTAAAATTAATTAAAAATTTTATTCAATTTTTAATCCCTCATTTCCAATTATCAAGTATGTACATATGACATGTTTAATTCTACTTGTCTATACTTATTACCTACCTATATATAGTCCCTACCTACCGTCCATACTTATTGTCTTACCTACCCGTATTTTCATTTATTCGCGGATACCTATTTTCATCCGTGTATTCTTACCTATATTACTTCATAAATGTGCAATATCATCGCGAATATAGTACGTTAATGGCTGCGTTCAGAGAAAATAAATTTCCAATTATTGTAAAATTCTTCAATACAATTGGTTCTTGCTTTTGGTTCCTTATGGATTTAAATGTACAAATTATGTAGAAGAATTTTACAACAGTAGCAAAGCTGCTTTCTCTACTGAACGCTGCTAATGTCTAACCATATCCTATCGCGTAATAAACTCAGTAGGATAACTTAATTCTCGGTAAAAAATTTTTTATACATAAATATTCATAAATATGTATAATCATCTATGAAATATGTCCACATATTCATACATCCTTCTTTCTTTTGTAAAATTACTTTTAATGTAATAAAAATAATAATAGTAATGGGAAAACATTAAAAATAATTAAGAGCCATTTTCATACTGTTTGTTTTAGAAAAAAATCAAGTTTCAAATCAAAGAAATATAAAAGAATTACTTATGTATAATTATATATAAAATTATGCATAATTGTGTATGAATAATTTTTTATACATTTTCCCAAACTTATTTTTTTCTAAAACGAACAATGCGAAAATTATCTTTTTAATTATTTTTAATGTTTTCTATTACATTACTACTATTATTTTTATTACATTAAAAAGTAATTTTACAAAAAAAAAAGAGATGTATGAACATATATGAGCATACTTCGTATATGATTATACATATTTATGAATATTTATGTTTATATATATTTATACATATTTATGCATAAAAAATTTTTGACCGAGTCGCGATCATACTAATAATAAATAAGCAATAAGCAATAACATAATTAAAATAAGCTCTTTCAATCTTTAAAATACAAAAAAAAATTAACAAATAACAAGGCTAATAAGAGTCATCGCGAATAATTAAACGCAAGTTTGGTAAATTAAAAAAAAATCTACAAAACTTGCGCTTATCCGCGCTGTCTCTCATTAGCTCTGTTGTTTGTTGATTTTTTTTATATTTTAAATAATTCTCAAAAAATATAAGAACTCGCAATTTGCGAGTAAATTACCCTCCCAAATATTCACTTTATCTTTTATAAACTTAGATTGGCATCACACACCAATCTACCTCTCAATGAGCAAAATGTCTAAAATCGACACATAAGACAACTTTAAGATATCTTTAAGAATTCTTTGAGAAACATCTTTAACATATTTCATAAAGAATTCTAAAAGATATCTTAAAATTGTCTTACGCGTCGATTTTAGGCATTCTGCTCATTGGTCTCGTAGATATTCTCTTCTTTCTTCTGGCCAGATTGAACTCACCTTTCGTTGTTCCTGACCAACATTCTGGCTTCATATGCCAGAAATCGACAAGGAGAAATATTCCTTTTTGCTGCCGACTATATATCGCCGACAATAAGTGTAAGACTTTACACTTTTATATGATGCGCGAAACACGAACGCGTCGCGAAGGGGCCATCATATTAATAAAATTGACTCAATATTAATATAAACAATTATCATTAATAATAATAATAATAACAATAATTCTATTAATATACAAATAAATTTCGCGTTTATTTTCTATTCGCCTTTACTCAAAATAAAAAATCTAAATATTCGATTAAAAATAAATTTAAATTAAAAAATCTTTATATCAATAACGTTTTTACTTCAAGAGTCTCGAATATTAGATTAAACTTCTTAATGTCCAATTTTTATAATGTAATTATAAATTTTATAATGTAATCAAATAAACTTAATTTAAAAGTAAATGACTGAAAATGATTGAAAATTACTAAATCGATTATCATCCGGTAAAATTCAAGACCTATGTACGTATTTTTAACGATTCGAACGATTCGTTTCTGAATCTCATCTCAAAACATGCGGAGATGAGAAATTCAGATGAATGATGTAAAATCCGAAAAGAATAATTTTCCCTTACTTCAATAAATAAATCGAATTTTGTATTATATATTATTAAAATCATTTTTTTAATAATTTATTATTTCAAAATTAAGTATTTTAAGTGCAAACTCTGAACGCGATTTTAAAATAATTATAAGATAAAATCTTTACATTTCTTGATAAAATGTATATTGGATTTTACATCATGTTACTACTTTAACTGGTATAAAATCCAGTTACTACATATGGGTAAGTTATAAAAAATTAGGTTGAAGTAAGTGCATTGAAATAAATAATAATAATTAATAAACGTAAAATGTCTTTTACAGAAAAACGAGATTAATAAATTATATGCTCTACATTAAAATCTTTGCTGTCATTTCATTAGTAAGATGTATACAAATAAGTATGAAAAAAAGAAGGAATTTCTTAGAAAACAGTTCATAGAAAAAATAATAAAATAATATTTATTAAACTGTAATAATTACTTTTCTATATAATGGTATCCATAGATAACAATTTCATATTTATTATTTTATATACTCTTTATATTTTTTAATTTCTCGTATTTCATATATTTCAAAAATGCGAATACTTTATTCTTTTTAACTTCCAAGTGTTATTTTAATAAAATTATTTTTTGTTATATTTTTGAGATGAAATTACTTAATAACAAAGCGTTCACATTAATATGTATAAATTTACAATTAATATACAAAATTTGAGCTAAATTTAATAATAATTAGAATTCAAAGTGTCTCGATAAAAAAATTTTTCATGCATAAATATGTATAAATATGTATAAACATACATAAATATTCATAAATATGTGTAATCACGAAATACATATTCATATATCTTTTTTTCTTTTGTAAAGTTACTTTTTAGTATAGAAATAATAATAGTAAAACATTAAAAATAATTAAAGGGTTAATTTTCACATTGTTCGTTACAGAAAAAAAACAAGTTTGAAAAAATGTAAAAAAAAATCGCTCATATACAATTATGCATAATTTTATATAATTATACTTAAGTAATTATTTTACATTTCTCGAACACGATTTTTTTCTAAAACAAATAGTACAAAAATTACCCTTTTAATTATTTTTAATGTTTTCACATTACTATTATTATTTCTATCGCAAAAAATAATTTTACAAAAGAAAGAGGGATGTATGAACATGTATGGACATCATATTTCATATTATATGATTATACATGGATAATTATATATATTTATACATATTTATACATATTCATGCATGAAGAATTTTTTTACTAAGTGGGTGTAATGTGACATAAATTTTACAGTGCATGTATAATAAATAATAATACTATGGTATCCAGGATTAAGTTTACCCCAATCTGTTATTACTTATCCATTTTAAGGCAATGGATGTATGGAAAGCTATACATACAGTTATCCGTATATTTATAATAAATTTATATGCATATGCATCTATAGATATATAGTAATTAACAATATTGCCACACATTCGTTACCCCAATAAAAAAAAGCATTAATTTATCACTCACCAATCCGATGCGCAACAGCGGAGTTATATCAGCAACGTCGCTACGATGATTCTACAACAAAAAGAATATAAAGTCCAAATTAAAACAGAGTAAAAAATCAACCAATATTTCAAAAAATATTTACTAAATATAATGCAAAGTTTTTTTGAAAATAAAATCACATAATATTCAAAATATATAATTTTTATAAGCATCGAATTTTTTAATTCACCGTTCACTTATATTTATAAAAATAATTATACATTTTCTTAAAAATACATATTTATAAAATTTGAAAATAATTTTAAAATAATCCTTTTATTCTAATTATTATTTTTAAATCATTCAAATGAAACTACTCAAGAATAAATTTAACGGAAGAAAGATACTGATGTTACATAAGTAAAAAAAAAAAAATAATATTTACCGCAAGGTTGCTCCGCCGGTGCCTGATGCCTCTCCCAGACCTCCTCCTCCTCTCAGAACAGGGTTGACATCCTATCGCACAGGACACTCGCGTAAAACACTCGCGAATAATGGACTATAATCGCGCGCGGACTATAATTTGAGTCCGATTACTTGAACGGCACTCCCGAACAAACGCGCGACGCGACGAACCGGCTGCGGTTCGTTCATTTTCAAATAAATCGGCGACGAGAGTACGTTAGCTTTCCCTTTGAATTTTTACACGAAGAGAACGATTTTCTTCAATATCTAAAAATTTATCTAGATATATCATTCAGATTCGAAAGTTTTTAGATTTGAGAAAAACCATTCTTTTCGTATAAATATCCTCTGGGTACTGAGCCCTCCCACCATGTCAATGTGTACCCGTGAGAGGGAAGATAATCTGAAAAATGTAATATATAGCTATTATCTATATTACTATGCAATTACTATGCAATCGGTTAACTTTTAGAAACGAATATCAAACACACGTCTACAATTTTTGTTATCATTGTAAAATAAATTCAAAGCAGATAAAAGAGTTGAATCATTTATTTATAGATGATATCTGTAAAATGTGATTAGAGTCAATGAAATGGGTTAGAGATTAATAAAAAAAAAGAAATATTTCTTTTGTATTATCGATAAATAGTTTCAAAGTTACATTTAATTTTAAACGGATCATATAACAAAAAGTGCACAAAAACAAAAAATTAATTAAATTATTACACTATATTAATCGTAAAAATAAGAATTGTGTTATTTGCATGAGAGTATTAATGTTGCTTTTTATGACTCATGTGATACCGATCGTACAAACAAGTAACCGTGTCGCGCGCCGCTTTTCTTCACATTTCTTTTTGAAATATATATAATAATAATCGCAAAAAATGCTAGATATAATACGAAATATATTATATGAATATTCACATACTATGATTACACATAGTATAATTAATTATTCATTAAGTACAACGTATTATATTTGGCATTTTTCGCGATGAGATTTCAAAAAGTAAAAAAGAGTCGCACGCGACATGATACGACCTACTTCTACGAATCTCGGTAAGAAAATAACTGCGTGGAAAATAACTACGAGTAAACGTAAACATGACGCGTCGCTCCGTGCCACCCCGTGCCATCCCCACCCCAAGGTCGCGCCAACCGTTGAAATATTAACGCGTTATTACGAAGTAAAATAATATATTCTTAACTTTTCAATGTTCTCCGATTAATGAATCAATTTCTTATATGTATCTAGTCTTAGCGGCGTGAATCGTTTAAGGTGATAATATAATTATATTGTGATGACACCGAGGAATATATTTAACATTCATTTTATAATTTTAGGTATTTCATATTAATATTACAATGTGCTGACAAAAGACAAGAAATAAAAAAAAGGTTTTTAGCATGATTTTTCTTACATAAATGCTCACGTAAAGTACTTTTGACATCTCAGCATCTACATCTCAATTTATATTGCTCTCTTTTGTGATTTACAATTAAATAAAGATTAATAATATGTCATATATGCTTTAAATAAAGATAAATACAAAATTTATTTAAAATTATGAAACAATTTTGACTAAATAGAATAATAGCATGCATCTAACAATAAGAATCTCATTTTTATTGTTAGTTACCGCGAACGCACGAAATTTTAAAATATTCATGAGCTGCGTATGTGAGTAATGAATATAAGAAATAAAGGAAAAAAGTGCAATACAACCTATAATCCTTTTTAATCCTTAATACTCCTTAGTTTTAGGTAACCTTATGTATGTTCGCGTTCGTAGATATCTAATTGCTATTAATTAATGCGACACGCGGAGCGACTCGAAAACACATACGTCTCTCTCCGAGATCGCCGAGCGAATGCCAAAGTGATGACGTAGTCAATCACCGCGCCGCACGGTAAGCTCCCCCTTCCTATTCGCCGCGTGACGCGTTACCTCTCCCCTCACTGTTCGCGCGTTCGCCGGGCGAATACCCTACTATTGAGCATGAAAAATATTCACGGTTTATTTTTTCAAATTCATATTTTACATGATTTTGACAAACGGATACCGTCGTACATTTCGCATTTTGCTTTGTGGCATCTCTGGCATAATCCTATATTATCTGCATGGTTCTTTTAAACGTAATTAGTAATTATTCGCATGGGGTATTTTTGATATTCCAACATTATGTCTCAATTTTCATTGTTCTTTTTAATAATTCATTCTTAAATAAAGGTTGATAAACTATTCTATATACACACATTCTTTATATATAAAGATACATGCGTATTTTCTTAATAGCGTGAAACAATTTGTGCTAAATACAGGTTTGGTTAAAAGTACTAAATATCTTGTTAATCGTTATTTAATTATTCATTTAATAAATTAATTTAACTACTTTTACTGCAAATTATTCTGTGTTTCAGAAATTCTTTAAACGTACGTATAATAAAATATAAAATAGGTATATATATATATA
>NW_011626762.1:1586819-1599907 GCF_000204515.1 Acromyrmex echinatior | reverse complement strand
AACACAGAATAATTTGCAGTAAAAGTAGTTAAATTAATTTATTAAATGAAAAATTAAATAACGATTAACAAGATATTTAGTACTTTTAACCAAACCTGTATTTAGCACAAATTGTTTCACGCTATTAAGAAAATACGCATGTATCTTTACATATAAAGAACGTGTGTATATAGAATAGTTTATCAACCTTTATTTAAGAATGAATTATTAAAAAGAACAATGAAAATTGAGACATAATGTTGGAATATCAAAAATACCCCATGCGAATAATTACTAATTACGTTTAAAAGAACCATGCAGATAATATAGGATTGTGCCAGAGATGCCACAAAACAAAACGCGAAATGTACGACGGTATCCGTTTGTCAAAATCATGTAAAATATGAATTTGAAAAAATAAACCGTGAATATTTTTCATGCTCAATAGTAGGGTATTCGCCCGGCGAACGCGCGAACAGCGAGGGGAGAGGTAACGCGTCACGCGGCGAATAGGAAGGGGGAGCTTGCCGTGCGGCGCGGTGGTTGACTACGTCATCACTTTGGCATTCGCTCGGCGATCTCGGAAGGAGATGGACGTGTTTTGCGAAGCGTACCGGGTGCTGCAATTAATGAAAATTAGATATTGACGAATGCGAATTACGTGAGGTTGCCTAAACATAAGGTATGAGATTCTTATTGTTAGATATTTCAAATTGTGGCTTTTTATCACTTTGAATCGTATAACTCTGTCATTTTCGTATTACTCCGCATTCTCTATGGGAAAAATAACAGATAAATTATATTAAAATTATATATCTCTAAATGTATGTACATACTATTTATACGTATTATTCTATTTAGTCGAAATTGTTTCATAATTTAAAATAAATTTTGCATTTATCTTTATTTAAAGCATGTATGACATATTATTAATTTTTATTTAATTGTAAATCACAAAAGAGAGCAACATAAATTAAGATATAATGTTGAGATGTCAAAAGCACTTTACGTGAGCATTTATGTAAGAAAAATCACGCTAAAAACTTTTTTTTACTTCTTGTCTTTTGTCAGCACATTGTAATATTGATACGAAATATCTAAAATTATAAAATGAATGTTAAATATTATATATTCCTCGGTGTATCACAATATAATTATATTATCACCTTAAACGATTCACGCCGCTAAGACTAGATACATATAAGAAATTGTTTCATTAATCGGTGAACATTAAAAAGTTAAGAATATATTATTTTACTTCGTAATAACGCGTTAATATTTCGACGGTTGGCGACGCGACCTTGGGGTGGGGATGGCACTGGGTGGCACGAAGCGACGCATCATGTTTACGTTTACGCGTTTAATTTTCCACGCAGTTGTTTTCTTACCGAGATTCGTAGAAGTAAGTAGTCATGTCGCGTGCGACTCTTTTTTACTTTTTGAAATCTCATCGCGAAGAATGCTAAATATAATACGAAACGTACTTAATGAATAATTAATCACTAATAATAGTATTATGTGAATATTCATAAAATATATTTCGTATTATATCTAGCATATTTTGAGATTATTATATATTGGGTCATCTAAAAAGTATCCGCGATTTTTTGTCACTAGATGTGTGTTGATGGTCATATGTCTAGTGACAAACTACCGCGGATACTTTTTAGATGATCCAATATTTCAAAAAGAAATGTGAATAAGAACAGCGCGCGACACGCGCGCGGCTACTTGTCTGTACGAACGGTATCACACGAGTCATAAAAATAGCAACGTTAATAAATACTTTTTAATAATCAAATATGCAAATAAACGAGCAATTGGAACGCAACTTGTGTCGCCGTGTACATGAAACTCGAAAGTGTCTAGGGATTATTGCAATTGAAAAGCAGCCACTACATTGCACCCCAGTGATCCCAGTGCAGACAGTGTAGCTACAAAGAACAAACGTCGAGTTGAACGAGTCTTTCGGACTCTTCTCAAAAGATCATTGTTGTTATAACATCCTGTGTTCCAACATCCTGTTTTGTTTTTATGATTTTTATATTGATCGCGGCGAGAATGTGAATGTGAAAATTGCCGTGACAGAATTACGTAAACGTGACTTATCAGTGAAAATCACAGTGTATAGAAAATAGCGAAAATGCAAGAGCCACGGTATATCGCGAACGCGTGTCAAGAGTATCAGGACGAATTTTACATCGCTGCTGCGAAATATTGGGACCGCATCCCGCCCACAGTGGATGGGATGCTGGGAGGCTTCGGATTTATTTCGCAGACTGACATAAAGGGCTCTACACTCTTCTTAAAATCTCTGTTCGAGGTATGTATTGTTATAATCTAATCTATTACTATCTTCGTAGTTCGTTAATCTATTTCAACATTTGCATGTTTGATAAAAAAATTGATAATTATTTAAAAGACGCCTTACAATTTCAATAAAATTATGCTCATTCGACGCGTTTTTATATGAAAGAATCCAGCAGTAAAATGTGCTCAATCTGGAGCATGCTTTGCATAATCCATATGCGCATGTGCTTAGGTATTTCTCACTGTTTATTTGTCTGCTTTAAAAATACGAATTCTCTGCTTTAAAAACGAGTTCTCTAGGTAATTATTCAGAAAACGCTCCTCATCTTTAATTTCAATGCAATTATGATCATTCGATGCATTTTTGCATGAAACGACAGAATCTGGCTGTAAAATATGCTCAGTCGTGCAAAGCGAAATATTAATCATTAAAGTTGACCACTATTGGGATATAGTTTACGAAACCTATCATATTGATCTAATCAACCTAATAATGAATTGCACATATGCTGGGATTACGTATGCATGCTAGATTCCAAAACGATTAGATAGATCCCTGTGCAAAATAGAACACAGGAGAGCATATATTGAATATATGTATTAAATTTTCGTACTAAATAAATGAGTCTAAAATGTACTTAAAAAAAAATAGATTCAGAAAAGATTAGATCGATTCCTATGCAAGGTTTCTCTTATTATATTAATTTTGCATGAAACACATTTTACTTTCATTTGTAATTGAAACAATTCAGATAAAAATGTTGAAAAAATCAATTTTAAGAGTTCTAATAAGTTGTAGATTTAATCCTCTAACACTGACAATGGATTAATTGGACCCACTTGATTATATTCTTTATCATACACAATAAATTTGAATTATTGTTATTAAAAGACTTAGTATTTTTTTCCAGTACTTATTTAATATTTATTTAGTATTTACTTAGTATGTTTTTTTTCAGCGTCAGTATGTGTTATAGATTTTAATTCTGTTCTTTTTAGTTGAATTTCTTACATCTTTTTATCTTTTTCCTTTTTTTTTCTTTAATGTGGAGAGAAAAAAAGGAAAGATATACTATGGAAATTCAGCTAAAAATAACAGGCTTTTTGGCTTCATTTTTGGAAAGTTAAATATGCAAAAAAATGAAACATGTTAAAAAAAATTGTTCTGTTTTAGATAGAAAATCCACCTTCTAAAGCATTTGCCCTAGATTGTGGTGCTGGTATTGGTAGAATTACAAAAAACTTATTATTAAAATTTTTTAAACATATAGACCTCGTTGAGCAAAATCCAAAATTTCTAGAGGTAGCAAAGATCTCCCTGGAAAACTGTTCATCGAGAATCGGCCAATATTATCCTATTGGTAATAAATTTATCTAAATATTCTATAAGGCTGAAGTTTGTTACGACATACATATAGATATACTCGTCTTTTTTAAGGATTGCAAAACTTCTGCCCTATGCCAAATAAATACGATCTTATATGGTGTCAATGGGTATTGGGACACTTAGAAGATAATGATTTAATAGAATTTTTTAGAAAATGCTCGTGAGTTATATTTTACTCTATTATAGAAATACGAAGTCTTATTTCTTACCTTGTAATTTGGATTTGCAGATTGAGCCTGAAAGATAATGGTGTGCTCGTGGTGAAAGAAAATATCACAACTTCAAATAATATGGAAATTGACAAGGAAGACTCTTCCGTAACGAGACCAATGAAAACCTTACGGTCTTTATTTGAAAAAGCTGATCTTATTTGTATTAAAGAACAACAGCAAACTAAATTCCCGCGTGGTTTATATCCGGTTCACATGTTTGCCCTTAGACCAATAAATCAGTGAATTAGTCAATAATGCGCAATACAAATCGAATCTCTGATTACTGTAATTCCTTAGATATCTAAATTATTTTATTTAATTCTATTTTCTTAAATTATTTTAATTTACTTAAAAACTAATGTAATTTTATAAAACGAAGAAAGTCAAAAAGAAAACTCATATCGTGCATTTTTTTATACGTAGAAAGAAAATAAATATTAACTCTATAAATTCATTTTATACAAAAATGATGTTGCTCATAATTACAATAAATACATTTCGAAGTCCTTTGTAAAAAAGTATAATAGTTAAGAAATTTAAAGGAAATAGACACAATAGAGAAGCTATCAGTGTCATTTTTCTTATCGCTTATTAGAGTTTCAGAAGTGGGATTAAGCTGTAAGAAGTAAGTGACAGCACGAGAAAATTTCAGGGCGCCCTGGGATTCGAACCTAGGAATCTGGGAACCGAGACCTAATCTTCTCCTTATAAGAGATATAACCGTATCTCCAGATTGCTAAACATCCATCTTCGCCATACAGTACTGATGCCGATAGTTTTTTTGTTGTGCCTATTTCCTCTAATTTCTTACAGTAGTTTACTTTGGCCGTATTTTTTCATACATAAAACGCTGATTTACGTCTTGAGGGGAAGCATTTATGAGTCGTCTTTTCACAGCATGAAAATGTTCCAAAGCGAAATTATAGAATTCATTTTCCATCTTCCATATAACCGATTGCTGGATTATGTCTACTGTTTCAGGTAGTGGATTGAGTTTTTGTGTAGTTTGTCGTAAGTGTGACTTATTATCTAAAAATTAGAAAGCATCGATGTCTTCTGATATTATTTCAACTGTGATAATGTAATAAATAAAAGATTACCATTATACCTTCTGAAGAATCCCTTCTAATTTATTTATTTTCTCAAACACTTACTATGTAAGAAGAAGTTGTACGCTCCTCTAAAAAATCGTGGTAATACATTCTCCAATACTTCTACAAATTCGTTTAACTCCTCCGTTACTCCAACCAGAAAGTAATACCTTTGTAGATTTCGTTTAGCTTCCTCTAATGCCCAGCTATTACCAATTTCCCTGCAAAATGAATAAAATATACTAATAATGGTTATTATATCTTATTGTTCATTTAAGAAAATATAAAATTGAGATAAAAGATTTATTTGAAATGTTTTGTTTCTCAAATTATTTTAAAAGAAGAAAATTTACCAACAAGCTGGATCGTGGCCACATAAAAATGGAATCTGTAGCCACATGTTATTAGGATCACAGTCAGGTTGACCACTATTTATACATTCGTCAAATGTCTAGATAAAATAATTACACAAATGTATTCCGTAATTGGTAATACAACAGAAACGAAAGGATAATTTTATTTATTTTATGAAAAAATAAATCAACGTAAAATAAATTTGTTTATGTGATACAATTGGAAAGGTGATTCTACATGAAAAAAATAAGTAAATACAGAATAAATTTTTTCACGAGATTTTCGAAAATCGATTTTAAATATTCGCTAGTACAAGTACATGTGTTCCGATTTAACACATCTCGCTAGAGTGTAGGCTACTATCTACTCACGTTTTATTGAGTAATCAAGAATAAACAAAATAGGATATTTATGTACAATGAATTTTATTTTGATTTTATAAATTGCTGAAAATGTTACTCGGAAACAAAGCCTTATATGAAAAATGTTTATTCTATCTTTTTACAATTTATTTTTTCGTGTGGACTCGTCTCCTTACCCATTGAATCACTAGTTAGAATATCTACACATATAGAATATCCTATATGTGTGTATACATACATACACGCGCGCGCGCGCGCGCACACACACACACACACACATGTGGCGAATTAATACACAACCTTTGTATCTCCATGTTTCTTCCTTATAACATGAGGTCTAAAATTATCTCCGTATCTTAAAAAGTAATAATATGATATAAATCTGTCTAAAGGTTTCCTCAATAAATTTATGTACAAAGGCATACGTTTAGTACCAAATCTGAAAAATAAAATATTCGGTAAAACAAATAAACATTTATTTTATCTTGCAGAAAAGATATAAATCTTGCTGTACCTACTTTCCAAAATTTAAAAACGCCATGTGTCCATGGTAAAATGCTGGTTTTATACTATTCCAGTTTGATATATTGTTTGCAAATTGAATCTGTACATATAACATATCTGTGTTGAGAATGAATTCTATCAAATAAAATATAGCGTATCTAAGCTTTGACAAAAAAGAAAAAAATATGTAGACAAGTAAAATATACAGACTTATTTTCTCGCAATATCATGAGATAAAGAACACTTATATCGTGCTCTATAGAAAGAATATATTTCAAAAAGTAATTATATGCTTTTAAATAAGATTCTAATGCAAAAAAAAACTAGAACACACTACAGTTAAGCAATGCATAAATATTCTTTAATTAATAATAAATATATAACGTACTTGGTTAGCAAAAGTAAGAGTGTGCATGTTATTGGTCACATTAATGTGGAGCACATGATACTTATTCTGCTTGCACAGGTCATAAACTAATCCCATGAAACTTGTGGACGCTGTTTTTGGTACTCTATTGTATATCACGATAACATCCTCTAGATCATCCTCAATGCCTCTTCGCGCCTCGGCGTGTCCATTGTCATACCTAGCATCGATTCGTGCGACAACATCATCTAGAAAGAGAATCTTGTTACTTCTGCTCAACTGCGAGCAAATCGAAACTGGCTACATTCAAAGTTACAGCTGAACACATACGGAGTGATCTGTAGCTCTCCTCCAAGTTGTTTAATCGCTGTCGCAGATAGACTATTACGATGACGAGAATTAGGATCAGAACCCATTGCGCGAATGGCAAGTTCCTCAGTATCATCTTACGTCGTCGCTCAAATCATACCTATCATCCGCATCGGCCGCCCGCGAGCGTGCCGTACCCGAAGCCGAGTTAGCCAAGAGAGCTCAAAATGTATATACGCCAGGTGTCCACGCAAAGTATCCTTCCTTTCCCGTGTGTATCAGACCCTTCTTTATAAACACGCTTATCTTTGTACGCCAACGTTCGACTGACAGCTGTCGAATTGTAACTGTAGTATACTATACAATAAGTACTTTATCTATGTCGTGGCCATTGACAAAATCGAACAAAGCGTATGATTTTTAGGTTAGAAAATCACGCGAAAATATCCTGCGAGCTGCGAGAAACTTGACTACGATTGGTATTTCTGCCATTCATTTAACTTTCCGCATAGTTACAAAAGTCGGTAAGAATATCTTAAAATAAAATAAATTATATAATCTGATAAATATATATACATTAGATTATATATAATATAGCGAAAATTAAAAATTGTATTGTTTGGACGCTCAGAAAATATTCATAGTCGAAAAATTTAGCCTCTAAAATTTGGAATATACCCGAAGCTCATTCGTTTTGTTAGAAAAGAATGTATTCATTATATAAAATTGCTAATTAGTTTATTTTCTACAAATAAGGTTTTTTTTATAAAAAAATTTTCTTGTATTAGTACTTTTTGCACTCATTGTATATGTATATGTAATATGTAGGATGTTTCATTTTAATAAAAATTGTGAAATATCTTGGAAACGAATTAACACAAAAGTAGTTCAGATAAAAGTTATATTCATTTAAAAAAAAATTGATTTTATATATTCCCTTCCAAACTATATCTTGTCTGAATTAAGTATTTTTATGTCCATTGCTTTGTTTTCAATACATTTCTATTAAAATGAGACACTCTATACATAATAAGTACAAAAAAAGTATTCATATAAGGAAAATATCTTTAAAAAACCATATTTTTAGAAACAGCCATTTTTATTTATGAGACTGGTATAACAAGCCAGAGGCTTAACATAAGAAGAAGAAGAAGAAGAAACTATTTTTGCTGAATATACTTATTTGTTAATAAATTGCTAAGTAATGTTTATTTTCTATAAGGCTTTTTTTTTATAAAGCCGCCCTTGTATGAATACTTTTTGCATTCTAGCACACATTCTGTATATATGCGTATGTCATAATATATAATTAACGATTATTTTATAGGAGACACAATGATTGAAGTAACAACATTAAGAATATTAATGTATACGTTTTATAATGAACTTTAGGGTAAAAAAGGTTCGAGTCTAGTACATATATGATCGTGATTAACAAATAATTCCTATAAATACACAGTCGCAGATCTGTTTTTTTTTTAGCACAATATATCACAAATCTCATTATCAATTTATTAAATAGTTCATATGATATCTATATAATTAATACGTAGGTATACATTAATTACACATATTAATTGTTATTGATTTATATACATTTTTATGCACTAGAGCGGTGTTACGACATCGTGCATTGCGTACCTCCATGTCCACGCCCTCGCTACCTCCTCGAACTTTTCGCGATCGCTCATATACATTTCTCCTAATTCTGGTTCCATACACACCTATTAATAACAGTATTATGTTAATAATAATATCAGTATTAACTTAAATATATTATTGCTAATCTTGATAAGTATATAAACATAATATATATCAATATATAGCATCAATTTTTAGATTAATTTTAATATTAAAATTTTTTATTTTATATAAATTGAAATAAATAATTAAAGTAAATATTTAAAATATTTTTATCGAACAGATTGATTCTAATTTTAAAATAATATACTTACTTGGCAGTACGGATCCGTAAGCAGACTCTGTACACTAATAAGAACTTTAGATATTGTAAGAGCTAGCGACCAATTATGATGTATCGAATCAATACCAACATCTCCATGTCTTGATACATTTGGGTGAAGTATTTTTGTTAGAAATCTCACTATGGGTGGGCACATGGGATAACTATAAGAAATGTACATATGTTACATAGAACATTGATAATATAATATAAAGCAAGAATTGTTGTATTTTCTTGTGTCCATGAATCCAGAATTCCATAAGTAATTTGAAAATAAAGTTCTAATTTTTATATTATAATTTATTGAAGTCTTTTTTAAGATATTCTTACAATTAAATTAAAAAAATTTTAACAATTTTGTAATAGAAAGAAGAATCCTATATGTATATAAAGTAGTATGTAGTAAGTTTCTTTTAATATAATATATACCTGAACGGTACTTGTAGATATAGATAAAATAATCCTCCCTCATATGGACTTCCTACTGGTCCTGTGATGGTGGCTTGCCAATGACAACACATATGATCAAGAGGCATCGCCTCAATGCCTTCAGGTGGATCGATTCTTAAGCTTTTGAGTTCGCTGCGCAACCTGTTTCTCCGCCAAGAGTTTTCCTCCATCCTAGCAGGTCTCGATCGCAGGGAGGTCTGCGCCAAGCATGTCCGACATGGAGCTGAAGAGGCCAGATGGTCATATACCTTGTACCAATTTTTAATGCAGCCAATGGGCTTGTACAAAGGCCAGCGTAATTTCACATGTTGCTTCCATTGCAACTGTGTAACGTGTGTTGATAGCAGGCCGCACCATCGTCGACAAACATTTGCTGCCGACCATAAGCTGATGTCATCGAGATGCGAGAAGATGGCGAGCAGCACTTCAGGAGGCAGTCTTTCTACCAAACCTGGCTCGTTGATGGGTTCATGTTCGATGTGTTTGTGATTCGATAATATCTCCAGCCGTTCCGATAGATTATAAGGTCGCGACGGCTCACCTACATCCTCGTATACTCTATAATTCCAATGATATTGCCCAGGTTCATTGTTCTGACCATCGTGACCCAGCGCAAACATCTCTGGCATACTTCGTAGATTTTCTTCCACTCTATCATGTACATTTAGATCGTTTCTGTTAGCACAATTCTGGTGGCAGTCAACTCTTGTTCGGCAGACCATACTCTGCAGGTCGAGATTCACATCGCGCGATGCTGAAGCATTTCGCGCAGATCCTACTACGCATATGTCAACGGAATTGCTATTTGAATTGCTCTGGAGCATGTGATAATTGCATTGAGGCGTCACGTTTTGATACTGCGGATAACATCTGCGTGAAATGTTTGCATTATGATTGAGTGGATTCTGTTGTGCGTTTGGAATATTAGGATTGACACTCTGCGGAGAATTTTGCTGTTGTTGACTAGTTCTTCTCTCATGATTATAATATAGATCGGTTGGCTCGTCATTTCCTGAATCTTCATCATCTGTTTTCTATTTTGAAAAAGCATACACATATATAAGACTAACAATATTATTAATAGTACATAAATAATAATCTCTTAAATGATATGCCCGGAAAAATTTGATAAAATCTGTTATACTGATATACATCCAGGAATAGTTCAGTACTGAACTTTATGCTCAATGTATTTTATAACCTAGAAGATCCCTATCTATTCCTAACAAGTCACAAGTAGTTTATAGATTTGATGAAAATGTTACTGCAGATCATATTCATAGTGTGTTCTCGTTTTAAGATTGTTTTTCTTAAGATGTAAATATGGTTCTGTGATTGGCTTATGACATCTCAAGACTGTATTTAAAATCGTCTTAAATATAAGAAATAACCATGGATATTAGTCTTATAGTGTATTTTCATTATTTTTACTGCAAAGGAGTTAATAAATCATATGCTTTAATAAATGATTTATATTAACTAATCATTTATTAACATTTATTCATTGAATAAAATATATATATATATATATATATATATATATATATAGTATATACATACCATTATATATAGTACATATTTCATATTATGTGAAGTTAAATAATTATCAAATTTATATGATATTGTACCTCACTGAAGATTGGCATCTGGAGCAGATCAACATCATTAGGAAAGACAAATGCATGACATGTTGCACAGACTGGTTCCTCGAAACATGGTCCATAATATCCATTACAAATATAACATGCAGTTGTCTACAAATTAAAAAAAAAACTTACATATGAATACATAAATTTTTATTAAAATATAATAAAAAGAAAACTATGAAATGACACAAAAATTTTAGTCGATCCATTATTTACAAATACATATATACTTATAACAATCAAGTTATAATAGGATAATGATTGTTTTAACAATTAATCATATAATGTCAATAAATTTCTCGCACAGGGAAATAATTTATATAATAATAGATATAAATCGTCCGATATCTTTATCTTTGTTACAAAATCGCGACACTCGATCATTAAAATGTACGCAAAAGTATTGGCAAAATACGGTAATACTCGAAAGAAAAAGAGAGGAAGATAGAGCGGAAATTGGCTTACCGAAAATTGAAATTCGGGACAGGGGACGTATTCGATCGACTCGACAAAATCGTCTTCTAGATTTAGACTAAGACTCAAGTCACCATTCTCGCTTATTTTCTCGCTGTTACCGTTCTGCGTGCAATCAACAATCTTATCACCTGCCATTTTGTAACAATCATTCGCGAAATGTATGTAATGTAATGTGATGTATGTATGCATATACCATGCGGGCGGTGCAATTCTTTCAGTGCTGCCAAACCAGCAATGAGAAAGTCACCAGATTTTTCAATAGAAATAGGGCGCTTTTTCTAATTGTAAAATTACTGAACACTTTCGTGTACCAGAGTATTAATCATGAAACTTTATCCCTAGAATGGAAAGTGAAAATTGGAAAATTTTTACCATTAAAATTAATGAAGAAATTTTTCACTTTCCATCCTAGAAATAAAGTTTCATGATTGATACCCAAAGAGAAAAATATAAGGGGGAACATGAGGGCCTTTTTCCTGTAAAATGTGACGCGTAGCCAATAAACTTATAGCTCCTAACATGTTCATTGGTTAACGCATTTTGCCGTGCGGCAAACATTCCCGCGTCCAGTGTGCAAAAGCCATAAGCTTATTGGCTACCGCTTGACGCTTCAAACAAAACACAAACTTCATATTTTGCCGCGCGGTAAGCGTTTCCACGTTCAGCAGCGTCCAGTGTGCAAGAGCTATGAGACTGGATTGTTCTACTTTTCGGTAAATTTCAACTCACTGTCTTATTTTCTTACTCTATTATGCTCTATTATTATTCTTATGTTTGTCTAGTAAGTAATTATCACAGATTTCTATAACTAGATATATCAATGTAATAGAAAGAGATGAATCTGATTCCGCATCCTGCGCTGTCCTTGTTTCAGGGCGCATTCCACTTAACTTCGCAATAGTCGCGAGCATCATTTCATTTTGTTTGAAAACGATAAGGACTTGGGTTAGAATAGGAAGATGTTCAACAAGAAAACAAACGAAACGTAACATCTATCAATTAAGTTTTACCATATAATATAAATTAAGGGTAAGTTTGTACTAATATGCATATTTTTTTTACATATGTATGTATATATTACAGTGGCGTGCAGTACATAAAATTTGTCACCTTTTAAAAATTGAATTATATGATTTTTAAGATGACTGTTTTATAATTATTCTGCATATAAAAAAGTTAATCCTATAGAGAAATAGCTTATATACATATTTTATATTTTATACGTATATAGAGTGGCGTGCACAAATTTCCAGCCAGTAACATTTAATTTGTACTCTAATTTATAAAAAGTGCCTGATAAAATTTTGATCATTGTCAGGTGTACAACAAGATTTCGTTATTTACATCTTATATACTAACACTCGATAATGATTAAAATTTTATGACTTTTTTTTATAAATTAGAATACAAAATGTCTGGCCGGAAATTTTTACATGCCACTGTATATATGTATAAAATATAAAATATTAACTTTCTTATATTTAAAATAATTAAAATAAATAAAATAATCGTATTAAAAATCATTTAATTTTAAAAGACTATAAATTTTATATGATCTTGAAAAATTATATTTTTTAGAAAATAAACTGTTGAGATTCGTTGATATATATGGTACATATTATATATATATGTGTGTGTGTGTGTGTGTGTGTGTGTGTGTGTGTGTGTGTGTGTGTG
>NW_011626762.1:1554036-1586227 GCF_000204515.1 Acromyrmex echinatior | reverse complement strand
CTTTCATTAATGTATTTTTTAATGCTCATGTGAAATAAATAACATTCTTTCATTAAAAAACGCTACGAATTAATTCCAACACCTAATATATATATATATATATATATATATATATTACATACTCAAATTCTGTTAAACTGCACGCCAAATTGATTTTTTGGCCTTGAAACGCTATACCGACAGAATTACCATAGTATTATCACAAATTAAATTATCTAGTAATTTAATAATTTGATGTTTTTAATATGTTTATCAGCATTATTAAGATCTTTCTAAGATATCTATGAGCATCAAACTATTAAATTGCTAGGCAATTTAATTTGTGATAATACTATAGTACTATAGTATAGTATTATAGTAGTTTTGTCGATATTGTGTTTCAAGATCGAAAAATCAATTTAGCGCGCAGTTTGGCAGAATTTGATGTGTAGTATATAAATTTACATCAAATTATTTAAGCACCTGCAAAGATCCAGCTTTGATCGTTGAAGTAGGATTTCATTTGTCCATTTTTGTCGTACGACAAATGTGTGCAGGACAGAGAGATCCTCAGATCTCTTTATTAGACTCTATCTTATAGCTAATCAACAGGCTTAAAAAAATTTGTCATACGACACAAACACACAAATGAAATCCTATCCTTACGAGATCCTATTTCCTATCAGTTGTATATTTACATGAACGATTCAATAAGATTCTTATTGTTGATATTACTGTAAAAATATTGCGTTGAGTTATGAAACATTCATGACACTAGAAGATAATGAAGATTATCTCGACGTTATACATAGTTTGATCTGAAGATAAAGGTGTTTCTGTAATTTCAACAATAATTGTAGTAGCACTTATATGTATTAAAAGAATCGATTTATTAGTCGACAAAACGATAAGTCTTGCAATTAAAAAAAAAACAAAATAATTAATGAAAACTAAATGATATATAATTTATGATTTTAAAGTAGCATTATAATATCATTTTATGTTTGCTTACATTTAGAGATTCAATCGGTTTTTAGAAAATAAAGACTAACAAATAAATTAATAGTTAAAATAAAAGTAAAAGATTAAGAAGACATGCTTGTATTTTATTTTTTATTACAGATAAAATACATATGTTTTTTTTTAGAAAACAGCTGTAGCTTATTTATACATTTTATTTATAATTATTGTTACTAAAGTCTGTTATTCAAGAGAGTTCGTATGTATAACGCATCTGTATTACAATCACCAAGGCGGTCACAATTGACTTATAGAACTGAAAAATGTGCTTTTATTGTACAATAAAATTAATGAGTTAATGAGAACAATTTTGCAAAACTGTATTAACTGTGAAACAAGTTTTGTGTAAAATAATAATAATAAAAAAATATATAATGCGATTAATTGAAAAAAAATTACTTGAATATCTGTGATGACTATTTAGATACATTTATACATTTTCCGGAAGACTGAATATATTATGTTTGAGTTATATTTATACTTTTACTATAAATGTAGAACGTACCCGGCGAACAAAATCATAACCAAAGTTGAAAACTCCCATGCCAAATTTTATCTCCCTCTGTTTTATTTGCAGTATAAATTGTAGAGTCTAATATAAATCAACAATTGAATGAAGAATAAAGTTAGGTACGAATAACTATAGATAGTCAAAATTCTATATGAAATTATGTAGTAATTATTTACTTGCTCACGTAGGTCTTCATCAAGATTATTATTGGATAATTTGTAAAGAATTGCTATTGTCTCGTTTGCCTGAAATTATTATTAATATATTAAAATTTACAGTTAATAAATTAAAGCTTGGAGTTAAATTGAAAGTTTTATTCAAAAGGAATAAGATCAAGTAACTTAAAAAAATAATTAAATTATTCAACACGTATTAATATATTTGTTATTTGCGAAATTGTTAATTCTTTTTGCTTATTATAATTACTTAAAGCTTATAATTTATCATTACCTTATAGTAGATAGTTTGACAGATATGGTTTAAAGTTAGAATCATGATGCTATATACGATGCCCCAAATATAAATAAATAAACTATTTAAAACCTGTCCTAATATTATATCTTTATTTATATATATAGTATAAATTTCGCGACATAGCTCTATAATAAATGCAAAGTAAGATGTCATTTGTAGTGACATTTGTATATTGAATACTTTGTTCAGCTCGCGTGATATGAGGCACAATTGCAGATGGACATGCCTGTAATTAAACCGTAATAGTTATAATTAAACGAAACACACAAAGACATGTATAAGATATAGTCTACGCAAAAATGTTTTAGTGTGGAAATCGATTAAACTTTAATTACAATTTGTAGTTTGCATATCTCACAATATAAATTGAAGTTAAAATAATATTTATATATAAGGATGTTTTATTTTAGTTGATATGGTCTGTAATAAAATTACTTTTCATTAAGTACTATAATGAAGTTTTGTTTCGTTAAGTACTTTAAAAAGTACTTTCAAAAATTTTCGAAATCAGCTATAAGAATATGCAATCAAAATAGGAGTTTTCAGTTAAAAGTTTTAAAATAATTTTGATGTGATTTTAACAATGCTATCTAAGGAAAACACTAATATTTCTGTGCCACTTATTCTACGTAACTCTACATAACTCCATATAACTATTCTAAAACATTGATGTTTTATTGTATATGTTTCATATAAAACATACACCACTAACCTTACAACTTTTATATAAAATATTTTTCCTGAAAATGCTTTCTTTTAAAAATAATAGACTGTATCAATTCAAATGAAACATCCTGTATATGTATATCTAATGTTTTTTAACAATTACATTACAATCCACATATATTTCTTGTATTCCTTAGCTTCTGTTCTCCGTTGATTGACTAATAATCTGTTTTGTCTTTTGGTACAATCTGTATCTTTTAACAGATCAAAGTAAAATACATGAATGTGTTTATTGACTTGTTGGAATCTGGAGCTAGTGTATCTGAGAATTTAATGGAAGATAACTAACTATATCTTAGATTGAAATTTATGTTTAATGAAATTTATTTATTGCTATATATACATATATTTTATTATTAATAAGTAATGAAATAACAATAAATTAAAATTTTGTATTTTTTTATTTTAATATATTACTAAACTTTTATTTTAATATATAAAACTAAAATAAGGGGATAAAAATTGAGAACGAGCACCATTTCTTATTCCAGAGACATGAAAAATTCATATATACATATATACGCAAACTTGTGTACTTATTGAGATATAATTAAAAATGTTTATTAATAGCTCAACAATTCGACGTGTTCATGCACGTATTGAATTAAATAGGAGACACTTGGAACATTTGTTGTAATTAAAAATAAAAAATCTATAGTATTCAATAATAAATATTACTTTTTTATTTTTTATTAATAAATATTTGAACTATATCTCATCAGAAACAATGAATTTGCGAATATATATTTATCTAAAGTTTATATAAAGTTTATATTATAAACTTTCACGTTTTGTAGTCTTTCGTTTTTTCTGAAGCTCATCTTCGAGGTTTATTCTTTTATTATAGGTATACCTGTATATATTTAGCATATAGAATAATATGATTTTATTATTTTTCAAACAGAATATATTTTTATTTTTAATATTACTTTATCATTTAAGCTATTTTACAATGCATTACATATACATATGTCTATACATATAACTTTAAAAAGTAAATAAATAAATTATAAATAAATATATACATATATATATTTATTATACCGACCCCAGCATAGTTCCCCAAGTCAAAGCACTTAATGTATTGACATGAAGCAAATAATTTCCCAAAAATGGAACACACATATGAGTGATGCTGAAATATTTGTAATTCAACCAAAGACTATCGCATGCATTCATGAAAAAAGACATTACAATCCATCCGATTATTATTCGAATTATCCAATTACGCAACCATTGATATTCCTTTACTGTTCCAAGCACTTCCAATGTGTCATCCACTATAGAAAGTTTACGTAAGCACATTTTTAATTCCTTTAAGAAACATTAATTTATATGTTATAATTGTGATATAAAGAGGA
Organism: Acromyrmex echinatior; assembly: GCF_000204515.1. Next base: position 1,582,156 of record NW_011626762.1, on the reverse strand, counting down.
ATTCTATATGTTGATAAAAATTAAATTATTATCAACATATGTATAGAGAATGTGATAGAGAAAAGAGAAGTTATTAAAATATAATTAGGATTTGAAGTATAAGATTTAAAAAATTATAAGGTATCTGAGCTGAATAAGGCCCACTAAAATGTATTACTTAAAAATTGTATTACTTAAAAAAACGCGCTTTACGCATAAAATAAGGTCACTATATTACAGAACGCCATTTTGCAACACGAATGTAAAAAGTCCGACGTATTTTTACTGAACATGAATCCGGTAGTAAAAATTGACTATCACGTTATCATTTTGAGAAAAAAATCTTAATGTCAAAAAGGCAAAAAACGAAGACTTTAAACTGATTTTAAAAACGTTATAACACCGACAACTAATCTTGTTGTTTAAATTAATTTCCTTAATGCCACATCAAAGTATTAACTTTCAGCTTTAAAATGCATCTTAGTTCATTTCGATATGATTTATTTTCGAGATATAGCAATTTGAAGATACAGATAATTCTTTTCTCATGTAATAGTATCTAAATAACATTATTTTAAAGAAAATTAATGTTTTAAATATTTTTTGAAATGTTTATTTAACATTCTTTAATAGAATATTGATTACGATTATTATAATATTAGCTTTCAATATCACAATTTCCCTTTACATTGTCACAAATGACTCTATATTGTAGGATTATCGCGATAAAGAACATAGGTTAACAATTTTTTTACATTTAAAATTAAAATTAAAATTAAAATTGATCATATTATCTAATTAATTTAATTTATTTATATTTAAAATATAATATTTATATAACATTTTCAAAAGTATTTAAAAGATGTGTCATAGGAAGTAGATAAAGAGCTAGGAAATTAAAACCGATAGCAACACATTGTTTAATGTAATATAAACTTATGACGAAGTGTATGTATGAACCATTTTTATAATATAATAATTTACTTCAAAGTTTATCAAGTGCACATTATTTTATAGTTTAATATTATAATATATTATAATATTATTTAATTTTCTAGCTATGGAAATAGAATAAATAAGTGAATTATTTGCATTGAATATATTTTTTTTAGGAACAATAAACTCTTATCAAATAAGAACGATTTTCAATGCTATTAATTTTTAAAAGCTAAAATAACATTTAAATTATTACAAATTTAATTATTACAAATTTAAATTATTACAAATTTCCAAAGATTAAATGATTAATTATAGACCAAATTAAAAATAATTGTGATGTTTTAGAGTGGAGTAAGTCCTAAGGGATTTTCTTTTTATAATTAATAATTTTAAAACTAATTTAGAAAGATGTTCAGTTTCTTTGTCATTTTTACTTTATTTTGATTTGAGCCTTATATTCATATGCAATGAGGCCCAATATCAGAATTAAAACATTTTTTTTTTTCGTTTACTTACAAATATTCTATATAGAAGATATATTTCATTTTTGTGAGTGATGAAAATAAAGATTTTATTTTCACTTACGTTAGTATTTCCATAAATAGAATTTTAAAAAACAAAAATTAGATGGATCTTACTTGGCTCAGCTATCTTATTGGAAGTTAATTCAAGACAATAATATAAATACAAATATTAATTCTATCAAGCATTTTGAACGCAACAAATAATATATTAATACAACATATTAAAACTGATATTTATTTTTGAAAGATTTTTATAAATTAATATTTGTTTCTAACCATGAGAGATCAAAATTAATCGTCTCTATATCCGTTTCTATTAATGTAGTTTAAGTTTTATCTTAAACTAAATTTCTTTTTATGATACCCGTTTCTATCAATGTAGATTAATTTTAATTTCGGTTTAATTTGCTCTTTATTTTTTTCTAATTAAACTATGTACTGTCTCTCACAGAAGTGATATAAAAAAAGAAAAACATGAAGAACGGGTTGAATTAAGGTTAAAATTAATTTACATTGATAGAAATGGACATCAATGAAGAAAATTTCATTTAACGATTAAATGAAGATTAAAAAAATATTGAAAATTAAAAAAGATTAGAGATTTGGAATATTTTTAAAAATTCTTACCTTAAAACGGAATATGCCAACAAGCATCGACACAATCGCAGTGATCATTATTATTACACTAGTCCAAGATATGTATAGACTGTATAGATATGGAGTATAACTATTGTAAATTAGATAATAAAAGAAATACGTAAAAAGGATCGATGTGATTAAGAAATACAAATAAGTGAAATACGGTCTAGGTTGTCCAAGAGGATATTCGAACAAGCCTAAACCGCAAAACGAGCCGATGATCAATAATGGCGCCAATGCTGTTTGGATTGTTTTCGTCATGACTACTGACTAAATTTAAATCATATCTTGCTGCATGGAACACAAATGCGTTTCAATATTTTCTACAAAAATTTCAGAAACAATTTTTTTTCTTTAGATCCTTTAAGAAACTTTGCAAGAATTACACTGTAAAGTATATTGAATTGAAAGTGCTATTTGACCAGCAGTATTGAGCGAAAGAATAAATACATTTAGATAATCTAGATTAGATTGCTTTTTTCTTGCGGAATTATTATTTATACATATGTAATTATCATAAGGCGTAAATGATCATAAGTAATAGATAGCTTTGCGATATTACGTTTTTATATTAAGTTCAAATCTATTTAATCGTTACTCTTTATCTATATGATTTATAAATAAACCTTGATATGTTATACATTCTTTAAATAAAGATAAATGCAAACATTTTTTTTTAATTATGAAACAATTTGGACTAAATAGAATAATATATATGAATAGCATTCATATATACATTTAGCGATAAATAATTCAAACATAATTTACCTGTAATTTTTTTCGGATTAAGAATGAGAAAAAGAAATAAAAAGTGAATGACAGAATTAAACTATACGAAAGTAACAAAAAGCTTCAAAGCATCAATTCTTTATTAAAAATATTGTGTTATGCGGATTTCGTGTAATAAAAAGTTATAACTAATAATCGCTTATCGTATCACAATTGAAATATCGAAAATATTCATGAGTTGAGTGTGTGTGTAACGAATGTAAGAAGTAAAGCAAAAACGCAATGAAATCTATTCATCGGAGAATATTAAAAATGTAAAGGATATATATTATTTTAATTATTTTGTAAAATGCGTTAATATTTCGACAGTTAGACGCGGTCTTGGGGTTGTTGTGCGGAAGGGCGGCGTATAATTATGAATGCTTTCCAGCAAGGACACAATCAGACACAGAAAATTGTTCCATCCTTGTTTAACAACAAGGCAAACAACAAGGATGTAATGATTCACTATGTTACACAGTGTCTGATTGTGTCCTTGCTGGAAAGCATCCTTTGTTTATGAGCAGTTACTACGTAGTCATTCCCATACTGTGATTAATATGAGCAAATGAGGTAATCGCGCCGCATGACTCTCTTCTTCACAATTTTACATTTCTTTTTGAAACATAATTGCGATAAATGCTAACATGTAACGTTGTATTTTATGAAAACTCATAGTATACGATTATTAGCTTCCACGATTAGTTATTCATAAAAGGATCGAGATGACATATAATCATATATCACGGAACAGATATTTCGTACGTTTTATTTGGAACTGTCGGTAATAAAAGAAATATTCTTTTTTATTAATCTCTAGTCCATTCCATTGACTTTAATCTTACAGACATCGTAATAAGAGATTCAGCCCTTTTACCTGCTCCGAATTTATTTCGTAATAGTGATGAATTGATGAGTATTTGATATATGTATAATACATTTTTAAAAGTTTATCGATAATTACATAATAATATATAATAAATAATGGCTATATATTACATTTTTCAGATGATATTTTCCCTCTCACGGGTACGACCTTGACGTGGTGGGAGGGCTTAGTACCCGGAGGATATACACGAAAAAAATGATTTTTCTTAAGTATCTAAAAATTTTCAGATTTATCTGAATGATATATCTAGATAAATTTTTAGATAGTTGAATAAAATCATTCTTTTCATGTAAAAATTCACCGATAGGGAAGCTAACGTACCCTCGCCGCCGATTTAATTGAAATGAACGAACCGCAGCCGGTTCGTCGCGTCGCGCGTTTGCTTCGAGAGTGCCGTTGAAGTTATCGGACTAATAACTTTTCATAAAATATTCGATGGAATTGTAGTTCTACGCGAAAGACTTTGATAAATAATTAGTCCGCGCGCGATTATAGAGTATTATTCGCGAGTGTTTTACGCGAGTGTCCTGTGCGAGAGGATGTCAACCCAATTCTGAGAGGAGGAGGAGATCTGGAAGAGACATCAGACATCGGTGGAGCAACTTTGCGGTAAATATTTTTTACTTGTGTAAAATTAATCTTTTTTGCTCGTTCTTAAATCGTTTTATTTAATAATAATACAAAAATAATAATTAGAAAAAAAAAACAAAGTTACTTAAAAATTATATAAACAAAATTTTATATTTGTTTTATACTTGTAAATTTATTCTTGTTGAGATCTCTTTTAGAGATTATGTGATTATTTTATATCTAACTGAATAATAGATACAAAATTCGATGCCTATAAAAATCATATTTTCAAATTTGCATAATTATTTTCCAAAAAACTGCATACGTTCATATAATAATTATTTTTTAAAATAATGATTATTTCTTTACTCTGTTTTAATTTGGATTTTAATTTATTGCAGAATCATCGTAGCGATATTGCAGTTGTAACTCCACTGTTGCGCATCGGTCGGTGAGTGATGATTTAACATTTTTATTGGAGTAACGGATGAATCGTCATTTTATTAGTATTTTTTGTACACTGAGAAAAATGTCTGGTATTTGTAACTATAATTACATATTACTATAACTATAGTTACAAATACAAAACATTTTTCTCTCAGTGTACATACCTAAATACATCCGTTGCCTTAAAATGGATAAGTTAGAATAGATTAGGATAAATTTAATCCTAGATGCCTTCTTATGAATATACAATGCATATGATAATATTTTCAAATTGGTTTACGGTATTTATCATCAAATACACTGAAAGAAAAAAATGATTACAATTATCATAATTTAATTATAATTTACAGTCATTTTTTAGGACAATTATATGTTTATAGTAATAACATTCAAGTATAGTCAATTATGCTATTAATAATTGTTGCACGTACTGTTTGAGAATTAGTTTTTCTTAATATATTTTTTGTTATTATTATCACGTAAAGAGTGAATTAATTAAAAAAAAAGTGTCTGTAGTAATTGCAATTGCATTTATTTGAACAATAATTTTTATTTTATAATTTTTATATTATTTATTATACATTTTCACGTTTTTCTATATTAATATTCGAAATTATCATAATTTATCGTATAATTTTTTCATATTTGAAAGAACTGTACACACTTATGGTTATTGTCACTACTAATATTATAGCAGTAATAAATATAAAAGTGGACTTCTTAATCATAATTAATTATTTTATTGTGCAATTATAATCACAAATATCAAACGCTTTTCTCTCAGTGAATCTATTCTGTTTCCAAATATTCATCCAGGATTAAATTTTATATAAGTTAGTGCAAAAAACTGCAATTACAGATATACAGATATTGGATTTTCAGAATTTTTTTTGATTGCCTCATAATTATACATATACATTTAATGAAATAGTAACAAATATTTTAATGTCGAGTTGTATATTTCGTACAATTTATTTTGTTTTTTTATAGAAGATATTTTATGATTCTTAATTATTATTATTTATCTCAATGCATTGACTTTAACCTAAACTTATATAACTTATCTATTCGTAGTAATTGATAATTGGATTTTATATCAGTTGAAATATAGTAATGACTTGAGATTCATATTTGTCATAAAATAGAAGAATTTTATCTAGTAATTGTTTTAAAATTGTGATCTGTTTTGCGTCACTTAAAATATTAGATTATGAAATAATATTTTTATATAAAAAATAACTTTAATAATATAAATAATGTAAAAAGATATTTTTATTAATACTCATGAGGGAAATTTATGTCCCTTTTGAATCTTACGTCATTCCTCTGAATTTCTTATCTCCGCATATTTTCGAAATGAAATTCAGCATCGCTCGAATCGATGAAAATACACGTATGGGCCTTAGATTGTATCGGACGGCAATCGGTTGAATAATTTTTATTTATTTATTTTTAAATTAAAATTGTATTTTTATATTATAAAGTTTATATTAAGAAACTAAATTTTGTAATATTCGCGACGGAGTCTCTTCGAATCAAAATGCTATTAACATGAATTTTTTTTTTAATTTAAATTTATTTTTAATTGGATTGATATTTTAATAACTAGATACATATTTCTAATTGCGAATAAACATATTTCTAATTGCGAGTAAAGGATAAACGCATAATTTATTCGGATATCAATAGAATTATTACATTATTTTTATAGTGATTTTATTAATGTGATGGCCCTTTCGTAACGTGTTCGTGTTTCGCGCATCGTACAAAAGTATAAAAACTTACGCTTATTACCAGTAAAATTAGCTGGTAATAAAAAGGAGTATTTCTTCTTGTCGATTTCAGGCATATATGAAGCCAGAATATTAGCCAAATAAAGTTTCAAAGTTTATATAAAGGTGAGCTAAATATAGCGGGAGGGTAATTACCTTCGGGAGGGTAAATTTGCTCGCAAATTGCGAGTTCTTTTATTTTTTAAATTATTGATTATTTATTTAGTATGATTGCGATTAGATTATCCCGTTGATTTACCAGAACACAATAGAACATAGTTACTAACGTCTCTCATACAGCATATGTGTCTAAAATACATCAAAGATTTCAAGTAAAATAAAAGAGATTTCCTAAAGATATCTCTTTTATTTTACTTGGGACTATTTTTAGGATATTCCTACGATTTCGGACATTTGTACTGTAATAATAGATTATATTCGCGTTACTGCACTTTTATGAAGGTAGACAAGAATACACGGAAGAAAATAGGCACGAATAAATGAAAATATACAGGTAGGCAAGACATTAAAGGGATCATTTTGCGGTCACAGAAAAAAGGCTCTCATGTCTTCAACCGATTACTCGGTGAGGCTGAGTTTTGAAATTCACTAAATAAGTGTTATTGTTACAATCATTCTGTCCACGTACTGACTGTATTTACGTACGTATCGTCTGCGTATCGGGCAATGAGTTACACCATTCTTGCCTATCATATGCTTTCCGTTATTCACTAAATATTTCTTGCTCTAATTAAAAACTATGCTTCGTATAAAATTTTCGCAAAAAGAAAATCGTCTTAGAATTAAGTCAGGAATATGACATTATAAGGACAAACATTTATTTCGAATTATTTTGCATAAAACAATGTAATATTATCAATAATAATATAATCACAGCTATTTAAACTATACAATTTGCAAAAAAAAATCGTAAGAATTTTATTTTCGCATTTGTAGGATTAGCTCCTAGCCGATTTTGTATAGAAACAAGCCACAAATGTATAAATTATGAGTTTTGATTAGCATTAATAAAGTGTAATAATTAGTTTTTGAGAAATAAGGGAGGAAATAAGGTTTTTTTATAAGACCTGTCAGTATCGGTTTTCCTTTATAATTAAAATATTAAAATATTTTTATTAAAATATACAATTGCAATTTCTTAATTATAATATTTCTTTTAAGACCTTGAGTAATCTATCGTATACAAGCCGAGGTGCATCTATGGCAAATACGAAATCCAGATGGTTGAATTTAGGAAACGGCACTGTATATTCGTCCACTACATTAGGTAACAGGCTGATGAGTTCTTTCACATCCTTAAAGAAATAATTTTGTGATCGCTCTTACATTTCCTTTGTGATATAAAGCCTTATATGTACAAACGGTTAAAACATATTCATCTCCAATATGTCTCTTAATGATTTAAATGCTTTATTCGCTATACCTACCGGGACGGTGGTTATCGGATCGTTTTCGGCGTAGAACAACGCGAACGGTGTGGTGATGTTCGCGAGATTGTAATCTGGCGGTTCGGATGTATTGTAGATCTGTAGATTTTTCATGCGACCGTAATCGTATTGGCAAAACTTCCCGGAATTAACTATCTGATGCAAATGTAGTACCATTTTGATCGAGGTACCAGCTGGATTGTGACTCAAAAATGTAGACAACAAAGTCTAAAAATCGGAAACTTATGATCATGCGGGTGAAATGATGACGAAAACCCGATCAGAAAATGGAAATCAGTTTCGTTATTTGCAGAATACTCACATTATTTAATTGCTCCCTATCGAAACCGCAGAAAAAAAATAGCCCATTGGCGCATATTTCTTTATTGATATTGCAGATAGACTTAGTCAAGGAGTATGTAGAACTGATCGGCAGAATCTCGTTTATACCAAGCAGCTGCAACAGCTCCTGCAAAAAAGCATTTTGAATGTAGACCGCGATGTAATGTGCTTATAATCTGATATTACACGTTTCAATGAATACTTGAGAATAAAAAATTTGAAACAAATTTTTGAAATGTGGTTTATACGAAGAAGTTTTAAATTACTTCGATCTTAATTGTAATATTTCAAAGAATATTTAGTTGAAATTATATTCAAATTTTTAGTACTACAGGATGGCACATACGAAGTGTCATACTATTTAATTATCTTATTAAAACTATTCTTGTAAAAATTGATTTTTTTTAACTTTATGAACGAATTCTATTCTATGAGCTTCGAGCTTTCTATAGAGCTTTCTATGGAAATTCTGTTAGATGTAGTATTACGAGTCGAAATTGAGCGGACATGAAAGTGTACATATTACTTTAAGAAATAGAATGTGGCATACGAAATGTCATATCATTTGTTTTATACAGAATAAGATTGCCGTCATTGGAATGGCACCTTGATTAGATTTTTTAAATATCTTAAAAACTGAACAAACTAGTGACAATTTGTTTACGTAGAAAGATAATGCACATTTTCCTACAATCTTCAATGCAACAAGTTTCGCCATGAGCGCTGTTACTAAATGATGTATGTCAACGTAAATTAGTCTTACAGAAATTTTATTTTACGCTGCAAAACCATTATCAATATAAGTACCATTTATAAAATTACTGTATTTCTTTAGGTTTTATTATATAATTTTTTTTTATTTTATTGTAACATTTTCTAGAAAATATTGAAATTCTTGTAATATAATGTTGTGCCGCTAGCATAAAGAACGTCGGAGGCGGGAATCAGAAAAATCAGAAAAATCGAAGTGTTTTACAAACGAATATAAACTTTATTGGAATATATTATTAGCGCATATCACTAGTGCGTTCTTAATGCAATGATGCTGACGTACCTAGCATATATGATTGTGAAGTCACTCGTACATCTTTCTTCCTTTAGAAGGAAAAAAGAAAAAGGATGCTCGAGTTTGCACTATTTACCTTTTAATATATATCTTTCAAATGTATTTTACAATTATTATATTTATTTTTATTCGACGTTAAACCACCTGATTTTAAACTGGTGTGTATGTCTTTATCTCAATTAATCTAATTCCAATTCGTGATGTCACATTACCTAACAGAATTTTCATGAAGTATAGAATTTGCTCACAGTTAAAAAACTCGATATTTCTCTAGTATAGTTTTAACGAGATAATTAAATGGTACTTCGTGCACCAGTTTGTATGTATTTTCGAAATTTCAAAACTTTAACCCTGTTAAAATAATTTCGCTTAAAATTCAAAAGCTAAAAATCTAATTTTACTATCCGTTCGACTATTCTTTTCAATATTTCAATCGCTTATAATACAAACATTGCAATATTTCTGTAAAAGAAAATAAATTCCAAGATCTTTAAAAATGGATTAAAAAGAATAATACTCGAAAAAAATGCGATATCTTGTGTGCAGTTTAAAGTTTTAAAGTCAAAAGATAGAAATAATAAAAGTAGCTTTTTACATATATTGGATGTTTTTTTAAATTATTTCCTGATTATAAATTATTTTTTAAGAGTATTTCCATATGACTTTACCTGAGTATTTTCTAAGAAAATGGAGATCAACCGTAACGGACTTGTTACACGTTTCAGAATAGCCGCAGGTGCAAGACTGATTATTATTCGCACCATTCTAGTAATTTCTGGACGTTCCGTTGCCATTACGTAAGAAACAGTCGAGCCTAATGAATGGCCGATATATGCGTGCAATGGTTGCGAAGTCATTTTTGTAATATATAAAATCATCGCGGGTATATCGTAAATGCCTATTTCGTGAAAACTAATAAAAGATTTATATATTATTACAGAGTATAACGAAATATAATATTATACAAAAGTGAATTAATTGATTTTGCCATAAATTAAATAATATGTTATTATGATAATGTTACATTCAACGCACTAATTATTTTTATTTTATGAACATATATACCTAAAATTCCAAAAATTTGAATTCGATGGAGATAATGAAACATGTGCTCTTGAATGAGTATTTCCACGAGAATTGCCCAACCAAACATCATATCCGTGTTTGGCCAGTATGAAAGCTAGTATAAAGAAAAACATCATTTATAGCAAATTTCTTATACATGTGTATAAATACAAGTATTAAAAAATAATTAAAAACGCTCTAAAAATTACATACATTGTTAAGAGTTACATTAAAAAAATATATCTTGAAACTTGATCATTTTTTCAAATAGAAATCTAATCTTTTAGGAAGAGAAATATTCCTAAGTGTTGAAATATGTCATACCAAGTCCTTTATCCTTGCCGAGAACAAGAAAATCGGCACTGCTAGTCAAAAGACCATGTTGTAGTAGCACGGGTGCACCATTTTTACGTGGAATACGATGAAGTGTTAAAAGATAACCATCCTCCGTTTGTACTGTATGAGTTTCCATGGGATAACCTGCTTTTCGTATCATCTGTAACTGAAAAAAAAATAAAAACAGGTGAAAAAAAATGTTATTGCTATTAGTTTTGAAGAAAGATCAATAATGATATACACAAAGAGCACTTTTAATCAATCGAAAATTTAACCAAATTTGTACAATATGATCCCAGATAACAAGATATCTATTTGACGTAATGAATTGATCATTCTTAACCAATCTGATGTTCTATCATCGTAAAGTGGATTTGTCACAGTCACATAACATCATATTAACTAACATCGAAATACGTCATTATTTTCGTATAATTAACAGCATAAATGAATAACCTTATTAATTGATCACTGATAACGTTACCAATATGTCGTCGATTAGTCATTTATCCGACGTCAGTAAGTATGACGTTGTAAATAAATGACGTCATTAAATGGTAAAAAAGATTGTCATTATTACATCTTAAATAGATCACGTCAATAATTCAAACTGACTAACTGTGAACGTCAAAATGACTACAACTGGGATATGTATATAAACATATATGTATGTATATGCATGTGTATCTTTTCCTAAATAGCAGAGAGATTTGAGCATTTTTACATAACATGAAACATTATATATTGAGAAAATTTCTTATTGAAAACGGAATTAGAATTTTTTAGTTAAATTTTTTTGGAATTCTAACTAAAATCTAAAATAACTGGAATTCTGGTTGATATTACATATATTTATATATATATAGAAAATATTTCTGGTAAAATCTAGTAAAATTTTTATTTTTACCACAATAATTGTTGGTGCATTTTCCAGCAAGAGACAGTATAACAATAATCTTTTTTTAATATTGGCAAACAAGAAAGATATTATGATTCATTGTGTTAGGCTAGTATTACATTTATCGTATAGAAAGATTTTAAATTTATTGATTGACTATAGGATGGAAAGATCCCGATTTCTTTTTCTTGCAGCCAGTCAATAGGCTTGAAATGTCATATGACAAATGTAGTATCAGCCTCAAGCTGACAAATTTTTCATATTTGTTGATTGGCTGTAGGATAGACAGTTCCGAGGATCTCTCTGTCCTGCACACATTTCATATAATAAAAACGCACAAATGAAATAGCACTATGTCATCTGTATACTAGAAAGCATCCTATAACAATCGTATACTTACTATAAGATTGCCTTGAGGAGAAATGTACCTATTATTTGATTGTTCCTTGTTCGTTTGCACTTGTTCAAATACATTCTGCGGAACATCAAGTATCCCAGCTGTTGTATAGTCGAGAAAGCCACAAAAGGATAAAAGATACACGAACACTCGCATTACAGAGTTAGACGAATAGTTCAATATCGAAAAAATAGTTGGAACAGGATTTCTAGGATGTCAAAGAATTGTATTAAAAATAGAATACAGCGTAATTAGCTGAATTCTTCTTTAATTTTTTCTTTATGAAATACTAAATTCTAATATGGAGAATCGTGCGTTGATGAGTTTTCATTTTTTTATGCAGAAAAGAAAATGTTAATCACATTATGTTATTAGCTACACGATAAAAAAATGATAAAAGATACACGATTATGCTGTGCATATACAGAATGTTCCATTGTTTTAATTGCCTCGGGCAACTATCTTGAAAAATAAGCTATGAGAAAAAAACGTTTCAAGCAAAAGTTGTATGGTTTAAAGGAGATCGGAGTAAAACGTTCGCAAAAAATGCATGGACACTCAACTTTCTCCACCATTAAGGAGTGGTCGATTTTTCACACAAAGCAAGATCCACCCCATCAACTTTTTCCTAAATAGGTGGAGAGATGGCAAACTATTCCAAAACACTATGAGCAAAATTATTTCTATGATCGAAGATTCATTAAAAAGATTTGATGTCCATTCGTCTCTTATCTTTATTATTAGGGACATAATATTATTCAATAGATCTCAAATCTTTTTCATGATTTCATAAATAGTATAAAAGCGCGAAATTAAGCGCGTAATTGCTTCAAACAAAATTTCTATGATTGACTTTAGGCAACAATACCTTGTATAAATTCAATATATTAGCAGATTATAAAACCTTTTCCCTTGAAAAAATATTATGAGTTGTAATCCGTTATCTTACTGCTAGGTGGTTTTGCAGTGCAGTGAAGAGCTCACATTCAATGTTAGGCAAATGAAAATTTATTACTATAAAATTTGAATAATATATGAACATTCAATGAAGTTTGTGACACTGAATACAAAAATATTGAATACAAATCTTCTTTTGCATTTAACAGACACATTAAATACAGTGTTTTCGCTAAGATCGCACAAGTGACTGAATCAATTCAACTTTACCTGATCATTAGATCATCAATGAGAACAGGTAGGAGAGACTAGAAATGGAAATAACATTTTATGGAAATTTATTTAGATTGTATTACAAGCTCCATGTTTTAATATACTTCTATTATAACTCCTACTCATTTCAACGAACACGTTGGAAGAAGCTACTCGGACAACAAAATGTGTCGAAAATCGAGTTAAGACGGGTTTTTTGCATTTAAAAGACGATTTAAAGTGTCTTATGTCACAATTTTTGATGTGTTGTTTGAATACAAATTACTTTTTATGCCCGCGTATTTTAAGAGGGGATTCTGGGGGTCTAGAAACTTGATTTTTAGATTATTTTTACGAATTTTTTTTGAAAAAGGTCTCTTCAAATCAGAACGCTACACCATGATTGCGACTGTTCTGCTCGTCTGAAACGAAAAAATCAAAGAGATTTTTAAAGTATATGAGTTTGGCTATCGTTTGATCTATAATAAAAAAAAATATTAGAAAGAAAAAAATGGCGTCATTTTGAAAATTATTTTCCGATTTTTCCGAATTTTTTCATCTTTAAAGTGTTATAAAATAAATAAAAATAAACATTTTGACTTTATTGTAGTTTAGATGAGAACTATATATGCGTTAAAGATGAGAAATCATGATCACCGCGTAGTGTCTTATTTTTTTTCGTGATCTTACATAAACTGTTATATAAAGCTTATTTCTTAGAAAATTACAATAAAAAAATTCAAAAAAATAACATTCTTTCATTAAAAAACGCTACGAATTAATTCCAACACCTAATAGTAATAAACATTTGACTAAAGTTTTCGAACAAAAGATTTTGCCTATTTGATCGTAATATTTTTATACATTGAAAAACTTTGTTCAACATCAATAGAAGTTATAGGTGCAAATTTAAATGCTAATATTTCCTTAATTATTTATGTTTTTTGTATCATCGGAAGATACTCCAGTCAAGTATGCTGAAATTGCTTTTAAAATAGCAATCACTATTTTTCTAAATGATATTGCTAATTTTCAAAAATATAAAATATGTTATAACATATTCTAATTGAGAAAAACTTATCTTAGGAATCCTATTCGTTATTATATCGGAAAAGAAACTAATCATAAACTTAAATTAAAAAACAATGTAAAATAAACAGTAAAAATAGATAAAGTATGTAAAGTATGTAAATATTGTGCACGTGTGGGCGAAATATACAAAAATGCTCTTATGTGTGAAATATGCAAAAATATGCTGTAATATATAGGGTTTCAAATGCATAATTTCTTATGAAACAAATTTGTATTTAATTTATTTCTTTATTAGTCAAATAAAAAATGCCCTATACATATTTTGATTGACCTAATTATCATACTTGTACATAGTCATAATAAATAGATAAATGTAATTTATTTCTTTCTGTCTGTAAAACATTTTCATTAAAACATTTTCATTAAAACTTTCGACATTAAAAATTTCAAAATTAGAAGAATATTAAAAGACGATAGTGTCATGGTGCTAAGAAGACGTGTTTAATTATATCTTGAAATCGACCGTATATATATCTTTACGTGTTTGTAATCATTCGTTCATGCGCTCAATTCTTCACGCAACATGTTCTGGTGCGTATCTTCGCATAATACAAGATAATTATATATATAAATCTATTTCGAAAAAACTTTGCGTACTTAATAATCACGGAATTTTTTATGACGTATGACTGAACAATACTGACGTAACGTCTTAACGACATAAGGAAATCATAGTGTCAAGATTAAAGGCCATTAGCGGAATGACGCAGCAAAATTATACATATTTTTTATAGCACTAGTTGTATTATGCAAAAATTATAAAGTATTAAGTACATGTTGTACTTATATAAATTACTTTTATTATTTTATATACAAAAATTGAATTAATATCTTACAAAATCTATCAAGGCAATATTTTATATGACCTTGAAAAATTGTTTTTTTCGAAAATGAGTGTTGAGATATTCCTACGATGTATTTCGGACATTTGTACTGTAATAATAGATTATATTCGCGTTACTGCACTTTTATGAAGATAGACAAGAATACACGGATAGAAATAGGCAGGAATAAATGAAAAAATACAGGTAGGCAAGACATTAAAGGGATCATTTTGCGGTCACAGAAAAAAGGCCCTCATGTCTTCAACTGATTACTCGGTGAGGGTGAGTTCTAATAGGGTGAATTCACTAAATAAGTGTTATTGTTACAATCATTCTGTCCACGTACTGACAGTATTTACGTATGTACCGTCTTCCTCGGGCAATGAGTTGCACCATTCTTGCCTACCGTATGCTTTCCGTTATTCGCTAAATATTTCTTGCTATAATTAAAAACTGTGCTTCGTATAAAATTTTCGCAAAAAGAAAATCGTCTTAGAATTAAGTCAGGAATATGACATTTTAAGGACAAACATTTATTCTGCATAAACAATGTAATATTATCAATAACAATATAATCACAGCTATTATTTAAACTATACAATTTGCAAAAAAAATCGTAAGAATTTTATTTTCACATTTGTAGGATTAGCTTCTAGCCGATTTTCTATACACTAAACAAACCACAAATGTATAAATTATGAGTTTTGATTAGCATTAATAAAGTGTAATAATTAGTTTTTGAGAAATAAGGGGGTGAGGAAATAAGGTTTTTTATGAGACCTGTCAGTAACGGTTTTCCTTTATAATTAAAATATTAAAATGTTTTTATTAAAATATATTAGGTGTTGGAATTAATTCGTAGCGTTTTACAAGTGATTGGAAGTACTTTCATTAATGTATTTTTTAATGCTCATGTGAAATAAATAACATTCTTTCATTAAAAACGCTACGAATTAATTCCAACACCTAATACAATTGCAATTTCTTAATTATTAATGTAACATTCCTACTTTTAAGACCTTGAGTAATCTATTGTATACAAGCCGAGGTGCATCTGTGGCAAGTACGAAATCCAGATGATTGAATTTAGGAAACGGCACTGTATATTCGTCCACTACATTAGGTAACAGGCTGATGAGTTCTTTCACGTCCTTAAAGAAACAATTTTGTGATTACTCTTACATTTTCTTTGTGATATAAAGCCTTATATGTATAAACGTTTAAAACATATTCATCTCCACTATGTCTCTTAATGATTTAAATGCTTTTATTCGTTATACTTACTGGGACGGTGGATATCGGATCGTTTTCGGCGTAGAACAACGCGAACGGTGTGGTGATGTTCGCGAGATTGTAATCTGGCGGTTCGGATGTATTGTAGATCTGTAGATTTTTCATGCGACCGTAATCGTATTGGCAAAACTTCCCGGAATTAACTATCTGATGCAAATGTAGTACCATTTTGATCGAGGTACCAGCTGGATTGTGACTCAAAAATGTAGACAACAAAGTCTAAAAATCGGAAACTTATGATCATGCGGGTGAAATGATGACGAAAACCCGATCAGAAAATGGAAATCAGTTTCGTTATTTGCAGAATACTCACATTATTTAATTGCTCCCTATCGAAACCGCAGAAAAAAAATAGCCCATTGGCGCATATTTCTTTATTGATATTGCAGATAGACTTAGTCAAGGAGTATGTAGAACTGATCGGCAGAATCTCGTTTATACCAAGCAGCTGCAACAGCTCCTGCAAAAAAGCATTTTGAATGTAGACCGCGATGTAATGTGCTTATAATCTGATATTACACGTTTCAATGAATACTTGAGAATAAAAAATTTGAAACAAATTTTTGAAATGTGGTTTATACGAAGAAGTTTTAAATTACTTCGATCTTAATTGTAATATTTCAAAGAATATTTAGTTGAAATTATATTCAAATTTTTAGTACTACAGGATGGCACATACGAAGTGTCATACTATTTAATTATCTTATTAAAACTATTCTTGTAAAGTATTGATTTTTTTTAATTTTATGAGCGAATTCTATTCTATGAGCTTCGTGGAAATTCTGTTAGATGTAGTATTATTAGTCGAAATTGAGCGGACATGAAAAGTGTACATATTACTTTAAGAAAAGAAGATGGCATACGAAATGTCATACCATTTGTTTTATACAAAATAAGATTGCCGTCATTGGAATGGCGCCTTGATTAGATTTTTTAAATATTTTAAAAACTAAACAAACTAGTGACAATCTGTTTACGTAGAAAGATAATGTACATTTCCCCACAATCTTCAATGCAACAAGTTTCACCATGAGCTGTTACTAAATGATGTATGTCAACGTAAATTAGTCTTACAGAAATTTTATTTTACACTGCAAAACTATTATCAACGTAAGTACCAGATTTGTAAAATTACTGTATTTCTTTAGGTTTTACGTAATTTTTTTTTATTTTATTGTAACATTTTCTAGAAAATATTGAAATTCTTGTAATATAATGTTGTATCGCTAGTGGCATAAAGAACGTCGGAGGTGGGAACCAGAAAAATCACACGAAGTGTTTTACAAACGAATATAAATTTTATTTGGAATATATTATTAGCGCATATCACTAGTGCGTTTTTAACGCAATGCTGCTGACGTACCTAGCATATATGATTGTGAAGTCACTCGTACATCTTTCTCCTTTTAGAAGGAAAAAAGGAAAAGGATGATCGAGTTTGCAATATTTACTTCTTAATATGTATCTTTCAAATGTATTTTACAATTATTATACTTATTTTTATTTGACGTTAAACCACCTGATTTCAAACTGGTGTGTATGTCTTTATCTCAATTAATCTAATTCCAATTCGTGATGTCACATTACCTAACAGAATTTTCATGAAGTATAGAATTTGCTCACAGTTAAAAAACTCGATATTTCTCTAGTATAGTTTTAACGAGATAATTAAATGGTACTTCGTGCACCAGTTTGTATGTATTTTCGAAATTTCAAAACTTTAACCCTGTTAAAATAATTTCGCTTAAAATTCAAAAGCTAAAAATCTAATTTTACTATCCGTTCGACTATTCTTTTCAATATTTCAATCGCTTATAATACAAACATTGCAATATTTCTGTAAAAGAAAATAAATTCCAAGATCTTTAAAAATGGATTAAAAAGAATAATACTCGAAAAAAATGCGATATCTTGTGTGCAGTTTAAAGTTTTAAAGTCAAAAGATAGAAATAATAAAAGTAGCTTTTTACATATATTGGATGTTTTTTTAAATTATTTCCTGATTATAAATTATTTTTTAAGAGTATTTCCATATGACTTTACCTGAGTATTTTCTAAGAAAATGGAGATCAACCGTAACGGACTTGTTACACGTTTCAGAATAGCCGCAGGTGCAAGACTGATTATTATTCGCACCATTCTAGTAATTTCTGGACGTTCCGTTGCCATTACGTAAGAAACAGTCGAGCCTATTGAATGACCGATATATGCGTGCAATGGTTGCGAAGTCATTTTCGTAATATATAAAATCATCGCGGGTACATCGTAAATGCCCATTTCGTGAAAGCTAATAAAAGATTTATATATGTGTATATATTTTATATATATATATATATATATATATATATAATATTATTACAGAGTATAACGAAATATACTATTATACAAAAATGAATTAATTGATTTTTTGCCATAAATGAAATAATATATTATTATGATAATGTTACATTCAACGCACTAATTATTTTTACTTTATGAACATATATACCTAAAATTCCAAAATTTTGAATTCGATGGAGATAATGAAACATGTGCTCTTGAATGAGTATTTCCACGAAAATTGCCCAACCAAACATCATACCCGTGATTGGCCAGTATGAAAGCTAGTATAAAAAAAACATCATTTACAGCAAATTTCTTATACATGTGTATAAATACAAGTATTAAAAAATAATTAAAATGCTCTAAAAATTACATACATTGTTAAGAATTACATTAAAAAAATATATTTTGGAACTTGATAATTTTTTCAAATAGAAATCTAATCTTTTAGGAAGAGAAATATTTCTAAGTGTTGAAATATGTCATACCAAGTCCTTTATCCTTGCCGAGAATAAGAAAATCGGCACTGGTAGTCAAAAGAGCATGTTGCAATAGCACGGGTGCACCATTTTTACGTGGAATACGATGAAGTGTTAAAAGATAACCATCCTCCGTTTGTACTATGTGAGTTTCCGTGGGGTAACCTGCTTTTCTTATCATCTGTAACTAAAAAAAAATAAAAGTGAAAAAAAATGTTATTAGTTTTGAAGAAAGATCAATAATGATATACACAAGGAGCAAATCAATCGAAAATTGAACCAAATTTGTACAATATGATCTCAGGTAACAAGATATCTATTTGACGTAATGAATTGGTCATTCTTAACCAATCTGACGTTCTATCATCGTAAAGTGATGTGGATTTGTCACATAACATCATATTAACTAACGTCGAAAATACGTCATTATTTTCATATCATTAACGGCATAAATGACTGATGTTATTAATTCACTAATAACGTTACCAATATGTCGTTTATTAGTCATTTATCCGACGTCAATAAGTATGATGTTGTAAATAAATGACGTTATTAAATGGAAAAAAGATTGTCATTATTACATCTTAAATAGATCACGTCAATAATTCAAACTGACTAACTGTCAACGTCAAAATGACTATAGTTTACAACTGGGATGTGTACATAAACATATATGTATGTGTATGCATATGTATATTTTCCTAAATAGCAGAGAGATTTGAGCATTTTTACAAAAACATGAAACATTATATATTGAGAAAATTTCTTATTGAAAACGGACTCAGAATTTTTTGGTTCAATTTATTAGAATTTTAACTAAAATAACTGGAATTCTGGTTGATATTACATATATTTATATATATATAGAAAATATTTCTGGTAAAATCTAGTAAAATTTTTATTTTTACCACAATAATTGTTGGTGCATTTTCCAGCAAGAGACAGTATAACAATAATCTTTTTTTAATATTGGCAAACAAGAAAGATATTATGATTCATTGTGTTAGGCTAGTATTACATTTATCGTATAGAAAGATTTTAAATTTATTGATTGACTATAGGATGGAAAGATCCCGATTTCTTTTTCTTGCAGCCAGTCAATAGGCTTGAAATGTCATATGACAAATGTAGTATCAGCCTCAGGCCGACAAATTTTTCATATTTGTTGATTGGCTGTAGGATAGAGAGTTCCAAGGACCTCTCTGTCCTGCACATATTTGTCATATAATAAAAACGCACAAATGAAATAGCACTATGTCATCTGTGTACTAGAAAGCATCCTATAACAATCATATACTTACTATAAGATTGCCTTGAGGAGAAATGTACCTATTATTTGATTGTTCCTTGTTCGTTTGCACTTGTTCAAATACATTCTGCGGAACATCAAGTATCCCAGCTGTTGTATAGTCGAGAAAGCCACAAAAGGATAAAAGATACACGAACACTCGCATTACAGAGTTAGACGAATAGTTTCAATGTCCAAAAAATAGTTGGAACAGGATTTCTAGGATATCTCAAAGAAAATAACTAAAAATAGAAAACAAAGAACAGCGTAATTAGCTGAACTCTTCTTTAATTTTTTCTTTATGAAATATTAAATTCTAATATGAAGAATCGTGCGTTGATGATTTTTCATTTTTTTATGCAGGAAAGGAAATGTTAATCACATTATGTTATTAGCTACACGGTGATAAAAAAATGATAAAAGATACACGATTATGGTGTGCAGATACAGAATGTTCCATTGTTTTAATTGCCTCAGGCAACTATCTTGAAAAATAAGCTATGAGAAAAAAACGTTTCAAGCAAAAGTCGTATGGTTTAAAGGAGGACAAATAATGGCAAAATCAATTTTTAAAAAATCAATGGTAAATGTTCAGAAATGGTGCTCCCTCAACCGCGGTTTTTTTTCAGTGAACAAAACTAGTTACAAAAAGACATGTATACCATTAAGTTTTAAGAGAAGGCTTGTGGTTTTTATGAGAAAAAATGCTATTTTAAAAATGAATAAGACAGTTTTATTTTTCTTGAAATGATGTAAAGTTTTTTTAGTCTTATTATATTATCATCCATATTAGTCATGAGATCGGAGTAAATCATTCGCAAAGGTGAAAAAAAATGCATGGACACTCCACTTTCTCCTCCATTAAGGAGTGGTCGATTTTCCACACAAAGCGAGATCCCATCAATTTTTTCCTAAATAGGTGGGGAGTGAAATACCAAACTATTCCAAAACACTATGAGCAAAATTATTTCTATGATTGAAGATTCATTAAAAAAATTTGATGTCCCATTCGTCTCTTATCTTTATTATTAAGGACATAATATTATCCAAATTGATCTCAAATCTTTTTCTTCATTTCATAAATAGTATACGAAATCAAACGCGTAATTGCTTCAAACGAAGTTTCGATGATTGAATTTAGGCAACAATACTCTGTATAAATTCAATATATTAGCAGATTATAAAACCTTTACCTTGAAAAAATATTATGAGTTGTAATCCGTTATCTTACTGCTAGGCGGTTTTGCAGTGAAGAGCTCACATTCATTATTAGGCAAATGAAAATTTATTACTATATAAAATTTGAATAATATATGAACATTCAATGAAGTTTGTGACAATGAATACAAAAATATTAAATACAAATCTTCTTTTGCATTTAACAGACACATTAAATACAGTGTTTTCGCTAAGATCGCACAAGTGACTGAATTCAACTTTGCCTGATCATTACATCATTGATGAGAACAGGTAGGAGAGACTAGAAATGAAAGTAACATTTTATGTAGATTGTATGACAAATTCCATCATGTTCTAACATACTTCTGTTATCATACTCATTTCAACGAACGTTGGAAGAAGCTACTCAGACAACAAAATGTGTCTAAAATCGGATTAAGACGTTTTTTGCATCCAAAAGACGATTTAAAGATGTCTTATATCACAATTTTTGATATGTTGTTTGAATACAGACTATTTTTTATGCTCACGCATTTTAAGAGAGGATTCTGATCTAGAAACTTGATTTTTAGATTATTTTTACAAATTTTTTCTGAAAAAGGTCTCTTCAAATCAGAGCACACGACCATGATTGCGACTGTTCTGCTCGTGAAACGAAAAAACCAAAGAGATTCTTAAAGTGTATGAGTTTGGTTATCGTTTGATCTATAATAAAAAAAAATATTAGAAAGAAAAAAATGGCGTCATTTTGAATATTATTTTCCGATTTTTTCGAATTTTTTCATCTTTAAAGTGCTATAAAATAAATAAAAATAAACATTTTGACTTTATTGTAGTTTAGATGAGAACTATATATGCGCTAAAGATGATCACCGCAAATTCTAAAAGATACTTGAAATATGTACTAATATGTAGGAACAATCTTGATTTGAATAGACATTATAAATTTTTCAGAAAAAATTCTTAAAAATAGCTTAAAAATCAAACTTTTAGACCAGAATGCCCTCTTAAGCATTGATGAGCATCGCTTAAACTTAGTTTTCTCGTCGTATGTGCTCAGAGAAAGATAAAAAACATTTATGACGTCATCTTGACGTCATAAATGTTACTCACAAGCATTTCGTCTATCGAGATAGCGTAACAAAAGCGTGAGCACTTACAGACGCTTATGGCCAAAAATAAACGCAATGAATGCTCTCGTATTAAATATACATGTAAAAGTTATGTACAAAGATAAATGATGATATGATTGAACTTTGGTTATATGTAGAATCCTAGAAAAAAACGGATGCGATATTGTGTCGAATTGAGTTAAGTCACCGCCTAGTCACTATTGTTTTTCAGCGTAGTGCTCATAAGCTGATATTTTACAAGAAAATGGTTAAGCTGCGTGGAAAAGAAAAAAGTATTTATTTCTTAAATAAAATTACTTTAGATATTTTTCTGTTGTTTTTATATTATTTCTAGTTTTCTTAATAATATTAATTAAAGTATTTATTAATAATATATCTGAATTATTTAATAAATCAGAATTTTCAATAAAATTTGATCCAATTTCTAATGTATTAGTTATATTCTTTTTTGTAATATTTGTTGATGTAGTTATGAAAACTTTTTTTATCCGAAAATATTAAAAATTAAATAAAAAAACAAGGATTGTATTTTTATTAGAATAATGATGAAAGAATTCAGACCCAAGACATGTATAAAAACATCAGAAAATAACTTACAAGACTATCAATTAATGCAAATAAATATGTATTACAGATATACTATTATTATATACTATTATTTTACTTGTATATGATCATTAGGGCAATCAAAATTATGCTGTAAAAATTCCTTTTTTAAGCGCCTAAAATATGCTCTATGAAATTGAAAAAATGCTCTAAAGAAAGGAATATATGCATTTGAAAATTACTTTTTCGCACAAATTTTCAAAATATTAAGTTTTTTATTTAAAATAACAAAATAAAATGAATTTGATAAAATTTGTATTTTTAATAAAAAATTTAATTAGTCTTATGGGACATTAAAATTAAACAAATACATATGTATTTACAAATACATATTAAGCAAAAAATTTAATTATTTCAATTTATATTTCGATTATACAGTAAACATTTGACTAAAGTTTTCGAACAAAAGACTTTGCCTATTTGATCGTAAAATATTATACATTGAAAAACTTTGTTCAACATCAATAGAAGTTATAGGTGCAAATTTAAATGCTAATATTTCCTTAATTATTTATGTTTTTTGTATCATCGGAAGATACTCCAGTCAAGTATGCTGAAATTGCTTTTAAAATAGCCACTATTTTTCTAAATGATATTGCTAATTTTCAAAAATATAAAATATATTATAACATATTCTAATTGAGAAAAACTTATCTTAGGAATCCTATTCGTTATTATATCGGAAAAGAAACTAATCATAAACTTAAATTAGAAAACAATATAAGATGTAAAATAAACAGTAAAAATAGATAAAGTATGTAAATATTGTGCACGTGTGGGGGAAATATACAAAAATGCTCTTATGTGTTATGAAATATGCAAAAATATGCTGTAATATATAGGGTTTAAAATGCATAATTTCTTATGAAACAAATTTATATTTAATTTATTTCTTTATTAATCAAATAAAAAATGCCCTTTTGATTGACCTAATTATCATACTTGTACATAGTCATAATAAATAGATAAATGTAATTTATTTTTTTCTGTCTGTAATATATAAAACATTTTCATTAAAACTTTCGACATTAAAAATTTCAAAATTAGAAGAATATCAAAAGACGATAGTGTCATGGTGCTAAGAAGACGCGTTTAATTATATCTTGAAATCGACCGTATATATATCTTTACGTGTTTGTAATCATTCGTTCATGCGCTCAATTCTTCACGCAACATATTCTGATGCGTATCTTCGCATAATACGAGATAATTATATAAATAAATCTATTTCGAAAAAACTTTGCGTACTTAATAATCACGGAATTTTTTATGACGTATGACTGAACAATACTGACGTAACGTCTTAACGACATAAGGAAATCATAGTGTCAAGATTAAAGGCCAATAGCGGAATGACGCAGCAAAATTGTACATATTTCTTACAACAGCACTAGTTGTATTATGCAAAAAGTATAAAGCATATCTTGCACTTATATATAAATTACATTTATTATTTTATATACAAAAATTGAATTAATATCTTGCAAAATCTATCAAGGCAATATTTTATATGACCTTGAAATATTGTTTTTTTCGAAAATGAGTCTGTTGAGATTTTTTATATGTATATGTAAAGAAAAAAAATGCGTGATATAAGTGATTAATAATTGACTTACCTTTTTAAAGAAGATAGAAAAAAGTGCTAAGAATACATTAATTTTGAAAAGAAAACTATTGTACCAAATTAAAAGATAAACCCAAGTAATACTATTTTTATTGTGTACTTAATTTTAATAAAACTCAAATGGTATTATTTTTATTATTGATTCTATAGCTTAATTTAAAAAAACATAAAAGAAAACGTTAAAACGTACGTGCTCCTCGAAAAAATTATTGTACCCAATTATAAAACCCAAATTATATAATCCAAGTAGTACTATCTTTATTATTAACTTAACTCTTACGGTATCATTTGTATAAAATATTTGAAATCAACAACTGGCGCCAAATTATAGTCCATAAAATTTTATGCATTATTCGTCATAAAAGATTTGATATTAACAATTGGAGCCAAGTTTATATATTATAAAAAGTTTTTCTATTTGAATTACATTTTTTCATTTTCTACTGTTATTTTTTTAATTTTTTGTGCTAACATTTGAATTAAATAAGATAATGCAATTTTGTGATATAATAATGTATTTAAGGAGAATTAAATAACTACTACTTTGAATGGAAGAGAAAATTTTTAAATAATTTTAATGTACTAAACTTCATCAAAAATATACTTGACGCTACCGCGTCTCTTGGTAGCATCAAATGACAAATTTCACCTAACAGAATCTGGAAAGTTACTTTTTGAAAATAACTGATTACCTCGATACCAAGTAAAAAAATAACTTATAGTTACCGTTACTATTACTTAAAAAATAATGAGAATAGTCGTTATTTTTTTAATGTTGAAACAAGATCAGTCTAAAAGTTTTGCAATGTTTTGTTTATGTATTACTGAAAACAATAAACAATAGTAACACTAGACCGATATGTAAAAACACAATTAAAAGAGATACTTTTTCCGAACTGGAAATTCGTACATAATATTTTAGAGCTTTATACATACATATATCCAATTTTTCAAATTTAACACCAATTAAATTTTTGATCTTATAATATAATCCGAATAAAGTGCGATATTTTATAATAAATTTTGTACATGGTATCACTTTTATCAAATTTAAATATTGGTATTCATAACAAGTTTGTTTTTATGTTAATACAACTCTCAATATAATTTTATGAAATTCTTAAGATATTATAAACTAATTACAGAGCCATTTTATAGCATCTTAAGATGTTATTTAAAACAATCTTGAAGTATGAACAAATTATTAAAGCTAAAAATTGAAGATTGAATGTATATAAAATTATTGTCGTAAATAGATTCAAAATATAAAAAGTAACGATAAGAGTAAACTAAAATCGTTATTGTCATCAAAAAAATATGATTATATTACAGTTAAAAAAAAAATGTAACGCCGTTTCCAGTCCGTTACAAAAAAGTAATTATAACTGCGCGGTGTTATAAGTAACGATCAATTACTTTCAATCCCTTTGTAATATTAGTTGCTTAACATCTGTGTTATTAGATTTGGTCACTAGGTCGAATTTCCATACTTTGTTTGGTCCAATTTCTGAGACATAAAGGGCTCTACCATAAGGGCACACAGCAATGGCGTGAGGCATAGTGAAGGTCTAAAAAAATACAATATATTCTTCTTATATATAATTAGAGACTGGTTATTTTAATTCTCAAATATATTAGAAATCTCTAATAATGTAGAGGAATTATTAAAAAAAAATATGAAATATAATACTTACTGAAGACTCCGGGTTCCAAAATTCAATTACATTC
This sequence comes from Acromyrmex echinatior, assembly GCF_000204515.1. The sequence goes on along the minus strand of NW_011626762.1, from coordinate 1,555,360 downwards.
CGATTTATAGGATCAACGGTGAAACCTCTAATTTGTATATTTTTAAATGTCATTCCATTCACGGCATAAATTAAACCATCTGAAATTATATAATGTAATAAAGACATTTATTGTTGATTTGTAGTGCTATTATTGTTATCATTATATTTTATACTTAATTTGTTATACAATTATTAGAGGAAAGGCTCCTATTATGAGATACCGAGTTCATTTTGGGTAAATGCTAGTAGTCTATGGGCAGAATTTAAAAAAATAATAGGTCATTATGAAGGGAATTTAATAAGCTTTAAGATAATGTTATATAAAATTTAATTCAAATTTCATTTTATTTGAAAATTAAAGAAATGTGAGTAAATCGTAAAGTCAAAAAATTGTGCTCCTAATATGAGATGCCCCGAGAAATCGATAGTAAAACGCAAAATATATTATTATTGTAACTAAAAACTTTATTTAATGTTTCTTAAATACAAACAAACACAGCCAGGATGCGCGAAAAAAATGAGTATGCGATATATTCTACCCAGAACTCATCTTTAGGTTAAAATCAAGCAGAAATAGGCACTCGACGTTCATTCTGGTTGTACTTTTCATTATTGTACAATAACATTTATTATTTTAGCAACAATTTTCAGTATGTCATGGAAGCAGGTTATTTTATATTAGAAATACCCTGGGTATCTCATATTACGATTTCCACGCCTTACGGTCTTACGATCATCAAATCTAACTTCTGTAATTAAGCAATTCAACAATCCCATATTTTTCTATTAGTATAACCTTACTCTATCACTACACGAAGAATTTATTACCAAATATTTATTTTATTAAATAATAAACAATGTTTAAAGGCTCATCTCAATGAAACTTTAAAATATCCAAATTCTAAAATCTTTTTTTACGACGACTACAGGCATGATCTACTAAAGAATTTTCTACTAAGTTTTCAATCCAAGAACAATAAATTCATGGTGGAATCAATAGGTAGCGTCTATTAGTTTAGCAGAAATGCCGCTATCTCATATTAGACGCCTATCTTATAATAGGGAACTTTTCTATATATTTAATTTTCATGTTATATGTTATATAATATATTATATAAATTTCATATTATATGTTATATAAATATGTTTGTAATTTAACTTTTATTTTATATGTTAAATTTGTTTCGTAATTATTCATTTTATTCTAAGTTTGATCTATTTTTATACTGTTTTGTTTCGCTTTTGCGCTTTTATAATTGTAATTTTTTATTCTCTCTTTCTGGACGTTAGAACAGCAAATTTTGCTAGTGTCTTACCATTTTATGTACTCGTGCCTCTAACTT
>NW_011626762.1:1435138-1553990 GCF_000204515.1 Acromyrmex echinatior | reverse complement strand
TAATTAACACACAAACAAATTAAATTAAAAATTAATCTTCTTTTATTTCTTTTACTTTATATAGCAAATTTTTCTTAAATATATTTATAAAGATTACTTAAATAAATAATTAAAAATATTGAAAAATTAGATATGATATAGACTATAATATTGTTTTTTTATTTAATAAACTAATATTTTTTATTTTATTTTGCTGCTTGATTTAATTTAATGTCGATTCGATTTGGATTCTAACATGAGATTGAAAGAATTATTTTTAATATAGTAATTATTTATACACAAAAATTACAACTAACGTGAATTACTTACGATACGATGCAATTCCGAATATTCGACCAAATTGCGGATGATGAATCGAATAAGGAAGATAAGAAGGAGGGTTTTGTTTCAATCCGGAAAATGTTACATCCAGGCATACAATTCTCAAATCTTCGCGGTCAGCGATACATACTTGTTCATTTGGCAAAATCGTCAAAGCGTGTGGGACTCTCAAAGTAATCCAATCTAAAATCGCAAATACGTTAACTTTATTTAAATATGTAATAAATATGTGTATTGAAAGTAGTTTTTATCAGAAAAAAGAATTTTTAAGAATTTCCTCCTAAGGATATCTCTATTTAAGGATTATTAGTACAAACAAAAATTTAAAACAGATTATATGTATTATTAACATTACTATTGATAATATTAAACGTACTTTCACCGATAGTATATTTAGGATTGCCCCTTTTGTCAAACAGTACTATTCTATTGTTGCAATATCCGTCAGCGATAACAATGTCGCCACTCGGTAAAACCGCGACTGACGTTGGCTGGCAGAAATGATTTATATCGCTTCCAGGCTCAAATCTTTGGCCGAAGTCGAGTACTATAATTTTATGCAGATAGTCTCTAATATGTTTTTAACAGTAATAACAATAAGATTAGAAAGAGATCGGAGTACATCACTTAAGTATGTGAAGACGCCACTTGATGGTCAAAGTCAGATGTTAAACTATATATACATATGTATTCTTTAATTAAATGAATTCATCTCAGAAATATGATTGCGCAGTGCCTTTATTATCGGACATTTCAACACAATCTATTTGAAATATTAATAATCCCCTCAATTTAGTGTATTTATATACATATATAAAATAGAGAGCGCCTTGTGACGCAAAGTCACATTTGAAATTAATTAAATTCATGAACTTAGAATATTATTCGAAACTTTCAACTTTGACCGATTCTTAAGGCGCTTTCTACTATATTATGTTGTTACATAACTTATGTTGTTAACTCGGTTTTTATTTCTTAGTTATATACATGTTAAAACCTGTAAAGAATTTATTGCGAAAGATATTATCTTGATCGGGAATCGAAACCGGATCTCTAGCATGTCGTGTGAACGTCCTAATTAAGCTTTATATCACCAAGGCACTAATATTTCGGATGGATATAGTGTTGAAAGTCTGATAGTAACAGCGCGCAATCATATTTCTGAGATAAATTCATTTAAAGAATATATATACATTAGTTTAATATCTAGTTTTGACCATCGAGAGTGGCGCTTCTAATAACTATAATAAAAGATCAGTTATAGCATGTTGTAATAATTTATTGCTGTATATAAATAACGAATTCTTATTAAGTTTTCAATTATTTTACTTAATGCAATTTTGATATGTGTAGGAGAGACCGGAATCAGTTAACTATAGGGATAGAATAATCGAGGTTATATTAAAAACAAAACGCGAGACGCGTAAACATGTCTGAGCACAGCGACTGCCGCTAAATCTGCTATAACATCTTATTGCGAACATCTATAATAGGAGTTATGCCACAATTTAAAAAAAATCGTATACATTAGAAAAATGCATTTTTTTCATATTAGTTATCAGTTTCCTCTTATTATTAAAATATTATTAGGCAGTCAAATGTATGTAATAATTGGTATAGAATTCATTTTTTCAATAGGTCTGTTAATTTCGTCTGAAAAAATTCGAAATTAAAAAATGAATCTATTAGCCCCCGGTCTCCCCTATATTCATTATTTATATATAATCAGGGGGTTAGAAAGTTAAAGTCTGAGCACAAGATTTGTCATAAGATTTACTTATTGTTAGATGTAATTAACGTACAAACTTTGGCGTATGATGTACTTGTTGCCGTATCAACAATTCATGAATCAAACTTCAAGAAACTCTTAGAAGAGATTCTTAAAAAATTTTTAGACAATAATTTTAGACATTCTGCTCATTGAGTAACTTAAAAAAATTGCGAAAATTTCAAAATGTTAGAAAACTTTTTGGTGCAATAATTTAGTTCGCTTTACCATGAATGTATTAAAAAAAAACGTTTGTATCATTTGTATAATAATGAACTATAAATATTAGATTTCAGTATCTATGACAATTTTCGTATATTCAAGATATGAAAAAAAAATACATGATAATTATGTCATAAAGAAATTCAAAGTATAAAAAGTAACGATAAAAATAATTATTAAATTTGCTACTGTTATTGAACAAGTATGACTATGTTAGTGTTACAACAAATAACATCATTAACAGTATGTTACAAAAAAAGTAACGGTAACAGTGTTATAAGTATCTAACTTAATAGTTACTTCTCAACTTTCATAATTATTAACAGTAAAAACATATTTATGATCTAAGACAATGTTTCATAATTATAACACAACGATTCATTTATTTGACAAGATTTAGGATTCCTTTTTTTTTATTATTTATTAATTATAATAGAAGCTATTTGTGTTTTATTTTTAATGTGAATTTTTTTACATACCTTGAATACTTGATGAAGAGCAATATCAGTCAACCATATATTTCCAAAGGGATCGACGTGAATTCCGTGCGGTAAATAAAACGTTTGATTTCCCCAACCACAAATAATATTACCAATTTTAGAATCCACCTTTAATACTGTGTTTTCACGAATGGGACCTCTGTATTTCTCTTGGTATTCTGCATTTTCATCGAAAGTACTAAAATTTCGTCAAATGTATTAGCTGTGTTCAGCAGAAAAAGCAGCTTTTCAACTATTGTAAAATTTTTTAATACGATTAGTTCTTGGTTTTGATTCCTTATGGATCTAAATGTATAAAAATCATATTAAAGAATTTTACAATTAACAGTTGTAAAATTGCTTTCTCTGTTGAACGCAGTAATTATTAACATGATGAGACTATTTTCGATTAGAAAAATTGTTTTTATATACATTTAAATTACATTAAAAGTTAAAGAAATACAAATAAAATAAAATAAATAATTAAAAATAAGAAATTAATCACACACTTGTACGCAATTAGATTTTTCAGAAAAAGAAAGTTATATATTGAATATTAAAATAAATTGAAATAAAACCATCTTCAAAGTTATTATTATATTTTTTAAATATAAAAACTATAAATATAGAAAGTATTGCAGAGTACTTAAATGCTTTCAGCAATCGTTGCTTTTTTGTAACGAATATGAAATTTAATTTTTATGTCTTCGATTTGCATTCATTAATTTATTAATGACTTACTCGTAATTCCATGTTCGATCTCCGCGATGAAAAATTACGAGATTTCCCGTCGGTTCCACAGCGACTCCAGAAACCTCACCAAGATTTTCGGGACTTCGCCAGAAACGATTTTCGATGGGATGCAGTGGCGTGTTATAGGATTCCGAAAACTGATCCTGCATAATAAAGATAACAAGAAAGTCATAAACATATGATTATTACAGACCAGGATTATTGTTATTACAATATTGTTAAAATATGATTTTGGGGCCATATTAGAGATATATAATGCTTCAATAAATACTTGAATGTTACTCTATTTACTTTAAAACGGATGCTTTATCTACCGTTATTTTATAACGGAAATTAATACGGATGCGTATTAGTAAAAACTTAAGTAAAAAGAGGAATGTGCTTATTAATTTATTAAGTTTTTACACGCGTAAATATTATTATAAAATATTACGACGTAACAATTTATTAAGATGTAATATATTAAGTATGAATTATAGTTACATACGTGAGAAAATTGGTCAGGAGCGTCAAATTTATTGAAATTACTTCCATCGTTGATATTGGATGTAACACCTCTAAATATCACTACTGCGCATATCAAGAGAACTCGAAAGAATTGGTTTCCTCTACTCGCCATTGTCTCTCTGCTCTTCCATAAATCTCGCAGCTGACGAGGTCCAAACCGAGGTGTCGAATCGATAATACGCGCAAGCGCTCGTCGAATTTAAATTGTTACACTTCGGAAATATACAATAGCTCTAGAGAAATTAATGCAACAAGTACATGAGAAGTAATAAAGGGAATTGATTGCCTGACATAATACGAACAAAAGGATTCAACAAGTTCGATGAAAAATTCGATTAAACAAAAAGAGAAAAAGAAGATATAAAAAAAAATTATTTTGTTATAATTGAACTATAGATCGAAATAAAGTATTTCTATAAATTATTTATATATTAGAACAATAGTGATTATAACACAATCATTAGAAATTAACAGCGCAACGTAACAGAGACATCAATATATACGAGAACACAATAAAAAGTAGAGTGGGAAATTATTTAAATTATTGCGATCAAAACGTCAATGATAAACTTAATATTTGCTATTTTTCATCGTTATTTTTTAATATAACTGACATAGATTTGCTATAACTTTTTAAAATTGTTTATTAGAAATTCATTGTTTATTCAGCAGTAACGATTACCTCACTTTAACTTGGATGAAAATGCTAGAAATAAAGGAAATAGATGGCTGTGATTTTGTCGATACACAGAAAATAACAAATTGGATACCGATGGTCGGTGAGAAATGATGAGCTGTTATGTCAGATATCGTTTAAAATCAACTGCATCTGCTCCAGGAAGAATTCGCCGGTACAATCAGACAGGTGGGCGTCGATCGATATTCGCGCGCAGGTGTCCTAGTACTGTTCCAGGAAAGTGAGTAGGGATGATCGTATCCTGGAGACCATTGACGTCAGAGTTTTTATGTGTTCGCAGGGTAATCAATAACTTTCTGTAACATTTTCAGCAAAACACAAAATAACAATCATACAACGTCACGTTAGGATAGGTCCACAATCTTGCTTTAAGAGGCCTTAAGTCATAAGTCGAAAGAGATTAAGCAACAATAATTTCTGTTTTTAAACTATTTTTGCGCAGTCTTTAGGCTTTAATCATTAGACTTACTTAAACAAATTGAGCAAAACCCAATTCTTACGGCCTAAAAGCATAAGTTTTGTGGCCGATATATCATTGTCATTTACAAAAACTTACATCTTATAGCTTACGACCTCTTAAAGCAAGATTGTGGGATTTATCCTTACTGCTCAAAAGATTCAGCATACTTTTGCTAACAATTCCATTTTTTATATATAAAATACAGAATTATGATATATATTTTTTTATTTTTAATCACGGAATAATTAATGGTGAATTGCAGAAGAATAATTATAAACGAACATTACAAGTAAATTTTTTAAATAGACAAATATCACGTATGTCGATTGAAAGAAACGTCAATTTAAAATTTTGCGTTAAACACTAATAAACATTTAAGGAAATGGTATGTAAACAATATTCTTGCAAAAATTAAGCATAAAATTATTTACAAATCTTTGATTAAAACACTTGAAAAATTTATCAAGAGATAGAATACCAAGAGTTTATGGTTCTTAGTCAAGTCTAGAGATATTAGGCTGTGATAAGTAGAAAATCTAAAAACAAATAATTTTTTCTCATAAATTTATTTTAGTGAAAACATATGTATTCTTTATATTACGAAATTTCTATAAACGGAGCTGAAACTTTTGACCAATAGCGTATAATAATTATAATTATAAAATATAATTTGCATAGCAATTATACAGTTATATGTATAAACATTATGTTCTGTTCGCTATATTTGATTTAAATGAGAGGATCTTTTGCCTATAGCTGTCTACATATCATTTGCTTACAGATTGATTGCTTATATGTATTATTGAAAAGGTTCCGATAACGCATATTGCTAATTGGCTAATTTAAAATAAAATATTCTCATTAGTGAAAAGTTACTAGTGGTTATTAGATACCGACCGATATGAATGAATGTGTGTTATCGCACTAATGGGACCCTCCTGTATTATTAAAGAGTTTTTGCAATAACGTAAATCCAAATGTGTATCGGTGAACGCTAAAGTTACGTTATACTTTTCTTAAGTAATTGTTAAGAAGAAGATAACCTGACTTTAGCGTTCACCGATATTGCAAAAATTTCCTATTGCAGTTTCCTCCTACTGTTCGATTGCCTTATACGTGCGCACAAATATAAAATTGAAATTAAATTACGTAAACAAAATAATTTGTGTTTTTGAAGCAGAGAATTTGTATTTTTTTTTTTAAAGCAGCGAATTTGTTTTGAAATCGAGAATGTATGTTTTTAAAGTAGAGAATAATATTACTTATAGGCAATCGAGCTGTAGGCAATAATACATGTAAATAAATTACATGTAAACAAACGAGATGTAGGCAAACGATGCTATCGATTTATAGGGAAACGAAATCCTCCCGGTTCGGACTCGCGCAAATGCATAGAGCAAAATGGTGTCGTATTAATAGGAGATTAGCTAAGTAATCTAATTAAAAATAGTCTTTTTAATTCAATAACAATGAAACAAATGTCATGTTCTTGTTTTAATAAAATATTATTTATTTCATTACTGTTATTGAATTAACAACATCATTTTTTATTAGACTTTTGCTATTAATATATCTTTTTTCTATTAGGAGACACGATTATATCAGCGGAACGCTAAGCAGGCACGATGTACACATATATATATATATATATATATATATATATATATATCGCGCAAGATGTACATAATACTGTATTAATATATGATAAGCTTAAATTAAGATCAAATTACTTGCGGTAATTAATTTTAATATTATTTCGATAATGATAAGATATAGGTTTAATGTATCCTCGAATTTAAACATGTTTTTTTTATAAATTATATAAATGAAGGAATATTAAATGATTATACATTACAAAATCCATTATAAAATATAAAAGTAAAATTAGCAGTTAATAATAATTTTAATATCAAAATAATACATCAAAGAATTACATGTAGAAACATGTAACTCTATGTAGAAATTCAATTTAATATTGAAAAGTAGTTTAGTTTACTTATTTTGAGTATTAAAAATACTGAGAATAACAGTACTGAATAAATAAGTAATATATAATTACTATCTTTTAGGATTAATCTTCTGTAAAGGAAGACGAATCTCATATCTATGGGACAAGTGAGTAAATTATTCACAAATTATTTTGTCAGAGTTTTATTAATAGCAATCACATAATGAGTTTATTATATATAGTATGACAATCATAAATTCTTGGCAGCGTAAATTTGTGAATGTTCTAATACAAATTACATTGCTCTTCTAAATCCAAATGTCTTTTGAATGTCATTCTTGAAACATTCTCGTCTTTTTTCTAGATAAAATCTATTAATAGGAAATTACCTTTAAAACAGTTGTGCCATATCTTATAACTGATGAATAAATCTGCAAAATTCTAACGAACGCCAATTTTGATTTTGAACAGATGTTTGATTTTTAATATTTCCATCGTATATTGCTATCCCTGTATAAAATCGTACATTAATATTAGTCGAAAATAATTCTGTGTAATTGTATAATAGAAAATTAGCGATTTGATATTTCTTATTGTTTCCAGCTTAATTAATAGATGATAAATATAATTAAAATAAATTAATTAGAGAATTATTATTAAAGAACTGGCGAATAATTGTTAACAGTAAGAAAATGCGGTAAAACTATTAACAAAAAAAGATTATATTTCTGCACTTACTTTATTTCATGAACTTTGCCATGCGAAATGGATTCTATCGATTTTTTTTAATTCACCTGTCTTTCTTCGCGGGACTGGTACTCCATAGCATCGTTTACTTATCGATTTCGAGACTTAATGACGTTTCGGGTTGGGTCCATATGTAGCCTGTGCGTGTCATACTACAGTGTGCGTCATAATATCTTCCTGGTGAACGACAATAGGACCATTTTGGGCAGCGACACCGAAACTTACTGTGAAATTCTTCCTTGCACACTTCGTTCCACCAGCAAGTCCTCTGAGAGACATCAGAGAATTCATTGTTTCAAAAATTTAAGAATAAATCTATCATTTTAGTTTTTTTTATCGAATAATACAATATTTGTGCGTTAGAATATAAAATATTTCAAATAAGTAAAGAAATCATATCAAAAAAGATATTTAAAAATTCACATAGAAATATTATTAGGCATCAAGACTTTAACTGTATATGACTCCTTACTTATTTGATTTATTTGAATAGCAGTATAATTTAACTTAATTATTATTGTATTGTATTAAATACTTATAATTATCTACCTCGGCTAGGTAGCCTCTTACACTTTGGTCACTGTAATTTCTCTTGATAATTACATGTCTGGCATTCGCTGAATATACTCTCGTACATAATGCGAGTATCAATAAAAAACATAACATAATTCTATCCTGAAAAAGAATAACACATAATTTATGTTATATGAAATATATATAAAGTTAAACAGTTGAAATATATATAAAGTTAACATGTAAAAAGTTAACATTTCTTATTTTGAAAACAAGATATTAAATCTTCATTAATTTCTGCCAAAATTTATTGATTCTTTTAGAGATTTAATTTATATTTTCTCTCATTATTTTCGAATTTGCTGAAATTTGCCAATTTTTACAGATACATAAATCTTTCCATTCCTTAATTAACCATCCCTTACAGTGATTTGAACTTGCAATATTTCTTTAATGAAAAAAATCTTCATAATATTTTATACTATTTTTAAGAATTTTTTGTATTTATAATTTATGAAGATTTTGAAAAAGTTTTAAATTTCTTTAGATTTTATAAGTTTCTTTAGAAATGTACGAATCAAAAATCTTAGAAATATTCCAAAATTCATATGCAAAGTATTTTGGAAAAGATATAAGTGAACTTTCTCAGCACTTTTGAAGTGTTCCAATGGGTATCAAAAATCAAAGAAGTTTTCTAAAAAAGGATTTCTGAAAAATTCTAAAATTCATATGGAAATTATGAAAAATTATATAAATAATTTAAGAAAAATGTCCTCTAAGGGTGTTGCTGCATTGTAAATGTCGAGAGAATTCGATGATAATATATTTTTGCACGCACTCACATTTTCTCTCATAACTGTCTCGTCTCTCGCGATAATTATATTCTCGATTCTAGATTACATGCAAAAAAATGCAAAGAGAGTGGCGAGCCTACGCGAGCTGCATTTGCCCGTCGCGATGTTACTCGCGAGGCATTATTCCTATGCGATGCAGTTCCTGAGAGAAGGAGCAAATGACATTGAGCATGCGTACGTTCGTCCAGAATTCACTGATACAAGGATAGCTTAGTCTCTCTCTCTCTCCCCTTCCTCCCTCCCACCCTTTCTCTTTCTTTCATTCCGTATAGCGATCGATCGAGCTCTTACGATGCACGGATGCTATTCCTTGGTGAAAAGTCAAATTAATTTGTACTTAAGAGGATGCTGGACTGCCGACGAAATTATCAGCATTACAATCGTACAAAGATCTCCAAATTAACTAAACGAAATGGAAAATCCTTTTACATGATCAAAATAAACGCAAAATTAAGCAGTGGTTAAGTGGACTTTATACTAAAATCGAAAAAAGTTAAAAACTTTTACCTAACTTTTTAATACATATATTATACATATATAACATAAAATAATATACACATATATTATCATATAGTGATGAAAATAGAGACATGTATATAAAACTTTATAAAATAGTTATTTTGTCCATCTATCTTTACTTGCTGATTATTTTATTATTATTTTTATATACAAGTAATAATAATAGTCACAAAAGATTAAATCTAATAATATGTATAATGTTAGTATTAAAGTTTCGATTATATCACACATTAATATCTTGGCTCATATTGGCATTATATATATCATTATTTTTACATATTTTTGTATTACACGGTTTTTAGAGCACTACAATATTAATAGTCTGATCTTAGTACGGCGTTTGAATCTCGCGCAACATTTGGGGGCGAAATTTGATTGGCTGCTCCAATATTCATCTCATGCGCAATGGTCACACCGTCCTCTTACATTAGATTGCAATATGCATTGAAGAATGAGATTGAAGATTGAAAGATTGAAATTTGACATCAGAATAAAACGAGCCAAAATTTCTTTGTCCTCATTGGTGAAATTTCAATCTTTAATCTTTAATCTCAATCTCCAAAGTCTGCATAGTCTGATTCCGGCCTTATGATACCTTTTGGTATCGAGCATCATGAAAAGGCACTTTTATATTTGACAGTTTGACATTTGTTCTGTCTTTTGGCTATAAGTATGGACTGCATATCCTATGTAGCAAGAAGTGTTCTCAAGTGTAAGGGTCAGTTTCACCAACATCAGTTAGCTTAATCGACCGTTGACTGATCAATCGCGTTTGCTGTTTAGTAGAATCGATCAATTACGGTTGACAGTTAATCACGATTAAGTTTGATCAGCGTTGGTGAAACCGGCCTTAACGGTTTTTAGTTAATCATAATTCACGCAAAATTCATATCAGCTGTCTTATCAAAATTGTATCCTTACTCTCTAAATTCTTTCAAATGAAATCTTACTCCGAAAGAATGAAAATTTTATATAGAAATGTTGATTCTTTTATATAGCTTTTTTTAATAAAAGCTCGCGGTATGCACAGACTATACCTTACTTGTAGTTCTTGGTTAATGACATGGTGTCGCCACTGTTCGACAACCAGTGTGAAATTTGCTACTGGCGATCCATACGCTCCTCTTATATAGTCAAAGGTTCTGTCCGATCAGCTGTTTCGCATTTATTTGTCATTTATCGTATTTTTGCGAACGGAATAATGGCATCTTGTGCGTTACTGCAACAATGTGCAAGTGGAATTAGTAGGAGTAGTTTTAGGTATCTCGCTTTATTATTATAATTTTTTGAACAAGTGATAGAAGTAAACATAACCTCTAAAATTTATATAACAAATCTATTAAATCTGCGTTAAATTGTTATCATTATTAAATATATAGTTTTAATGCAAAAATTTAAGTTGTTATTTATTACGATTTCTTGTTATGTAATGTAAAAAAGTAAATTGCAATTTTATATGGAGTTGGAGAACCAATACCAGCCTACCTCTAAATTGTTACAATGTTGCTATATTTTACTTTTGCATTAGAATTAAAATATAATTACTAGAAGCGTAATATTAGTTTGTAAGCTATTATTTAACAGAGCTTATGATTTACAAATTCTAAAGAAGTTCTGTATGTAGATTGAGTAGGTTATTTTCAAGTAAAGGCACAGACATACAAAAGAAACTCGATATAGCGGAGCGCAAGAATGTCCAAGAAATTATACAGTCGCCAGAGGAGGCCAAATATCTGCAAGCTTTAAAAAGTACAATTACCGTAACATCTGATGAGGATGTTGGTTATGTATCTGGTGTTCCTGAAGAGCATATCAAAACACGTAAAGTACGGATATATCAACCTGCCAAGAGCGCTATGCAATCTGGAACGAATAACATTCACTTTTGGCAAATGGACTTTGATACACGCGAACGCTGGGAGAATCCATTGATGGGTTGGACTTCTAGGTAAACATTAATGTTTATATTAATGTTTTATGTACATAAAATGATAATATCCTTAAGTAAATTTAAAAGATTTTGAAAAGTGATTCTTTACATTAATTCAAGATGAAAACTGTATTTGAAATAATTTTAAAGATATCCGCTTATTCGCCTCTATTTGAATAAAAAATTAATGTATGTGTATGGCCCTAATAGATGTAAACGTACATAAGAAACGTACATAAAACGTACATAAAGTTTCATCAAAATAATCAGAATAATTTCCAAAATTTTTGAAAACATTCTTTTCTTTAACTTTGACATCTTTACATCTAACAATAAGTCATTTTGGATATATGACCATATGAAGTTTTACTTTAAATTAATGTGGCAAATTATTCTTTAAAATTTTTAGAATGCTTTAAGAGCCATTCTTTTATAGCCATTCTTTTATATCAAGTTATGCAAATCAGGATATATATATGAATTATTTATAATAGTTCTGATATATTGTATTAAGTATGGCGATGCATAATGTATATAATAGTAATATTTATACTTTTGATGCAGTGGAGATCCTATGTCAAATATAAAAGTTGATTTCGCGACAAAGGAGGAAGCAATTGCACATTGCAAGAAGATGGGATGGGAGTACTATGTGCAAAAGCCGAATGTTAGTCAGCCGAAACCTCGTAGTTATGGTAGCAATTTCTCTTGGAATAAACGTACTAGAGTTTCAACTAAATAATCTACTTATTTAAGCTGTCGTAATTTCATGCAATAGCAACAAGTCGCTAATTGTAGTCATCCAAAAAAATTTTGGAACAAATATGTATCATGATATATATATATATATATATATATGTTTAGCGTAATGTATTTCAGTTTAAATTTGATATGTATCTTTTTTGCCTATTCTTTACTGCTTGAATTGAATAAACATTAAATAAATTTATTGACACTTTGGCATGTATGTTATTTGTTCTAATTATCTTAATGTAACATGGTTATTTTTGATTTTATATGATTATTTAAGTTTGAGGAAGATTATGGGTGAAAACAGTGACATATGCTCCAGCGAAGACAACAACAGTCTGATAACATTTTAACATTTCTAATTATATTTCGTTTGTGTTATTTATAATTATATACTACAATATTATTAACAACGTTCTGCATTGACAAGTTTGCGCGCCTTCGTGTTAGGCGGAGCGAAATGAGAAGTTATCATACAATATGCATTTGAATTCATTATTCAATTCATTATTCATATTCAAAATTATCGAAGATTATGTTAGAACATCTTGATGTATCGCATAAAAAATGCGAATCTCCCTTCGAGCTCATCGTATCGATACATCCTATTTTGCATTCTCGCTATGGTCAACTAAGTTCTCCTCTGTCTAAAGGATATATGCAATTATTACTGTCCTTTCCAGCCAATTGTACTACATATAAAATTAGAGAAAAAAAGACTCAGATGTTTACATCTTGTTATAGCATCTAATATAACGTCTCATATATTATCACCAATGTTGAAAAAAAATGGCGATATATTTTTAATGTATATTATGTTAACGAATGAGATAATATAATTTCTCTTATTTAAAACTTTATAAACTTTCATTTAAAAAAGATTATATTTATAAAAAAATTTTTTAGAATTTCCTTATTATCAATGACAAATGATGAGTCGGTTTATATTGAAACAATCGTCGTGATCTGAAAAGGAACAGGAAATTGCTATTAGAAATTAGTTGACCGAGGTCGTTGCTGCAAACAGATCCTTAATTATTTATAATTAAGACATAAAGTGAAGGAAAGAACGTGCGCAATCGTATCTCATGAGAGCAGAATATAAGAAATGGCCTACATTGTTATTATCGCAGAAAGTATAGCAATAAGAAAATTGTAAGGACAAAAACAAGTTGTCGTTGAAGATTGCGGAGAAAATCCTCAAGAGAGGCTTAATATATCGTTAAATCGTGTAAAACATTTTACGGTATCTACTAATCTCTCCCAAGTACTTCGTCCTGCGAAAGACAGAATAAATTAGAGGAAATATTATCACTGAAATTCATTCGGAATAATTAAATTTTAAATCGCTAATTTAGAAACTGTTCTTGCATTGACAAGTTGCAGCTGAATTTTCTTTAATTTATCCCGTTTACTTTACAGTGAAGATTGTCTCCCTTTATCCCTTTAAAAGATATTTTGGTTGTATTTCGCAGAAGTCAGCGCTTAACAAACATTTTACGCGAATTATATTTTTAGATTTAGAGGAATAATCTTTATTTCAGCGAAGAAATCCAACATCAAGCTACAAAATAAATATTCTGCTGAACGCGACCAATGTTTTTATTACGGAACGATGATATTATTAAACTATAAAATATTTTATAAGCTCATGGGCTCAGTATTAAGTTCTCCTCGTGCGGATTTTCCTTTTTTATCACGTCTCTTGAAACAATTTTCATAATAAGTCTCTTTCATATATTGAGAAAAAAATTTACTTAAATTTTAATAAATATTTCTTTGAATAATCCTAGCAGAATATTTACTAAATGTAAACACATATTTATTAGATACAAAAACCATTAGTTTGATTCAATTTTTTTTTCATTTATCTAAATATTTATTTACCATAAGTAAATATTGCATTAGGACTTTAAAGAAATATTTATTAAAAATTAATAAATTTTTTCTCAGTATACAGAATAATTTTTGTTTATTGCTATGAATTAAAACAAATTGATGTTAATACTCTCGTTTTTCATTTAATTACAATCGTTAGATATAATTATTTTATAACTATGTATAAATAGCTACATATTATTTCTATCTTTTTTTGCGTTCCTTTCTAACAAAATATAATTCCGATTAAGGCGTCAGAAGTTAGTTCTCTCTTCTCATTATGTTAATTCTTTCTACTCATTATATGTTTTCAAATCTCAAGATTTATATAAAAATAAAAAAAAATATTAAATGAGTTTAACAAAAATATTACAAACAAAGTTTGAAGTTATTGTCCAAAAATATTATTACAAACAAATTTTGAAGTTAGTTATTCAGTAAACGAGAATGGATGAAATGAATTGAAATGGATTCAAATTTTCAGAAATACGCATTCGCCGAACGTTAAAATGAATCCTTTTCAATTCGAATGCATTTTTATTCATTTATATTTGAAATTGAATGAAAGACATTTCACCTCGTTTACTGAGCTAGTTATTAATTATTAGAAACTATTTGTTTTTATATGGAAAATCAAAAATCCAAGTTCATTCACATAAATTAAAGTCCTTTCTTTTAAAAATTTGCTTACTTTTCCGCAAAGATACATCTCTGAGACATCGTGGACCTACGATCGAGAACAATAGATTAACTTTTTAATAAGTGTACCTAATACAACGTCTCACATTTTGAAAGAACAACCATAATGTAAGAAGACTAGGTAAACCAATTTTAAGGAGGATAAACAGTCATTTAAAGTAACGACATTTGTGATCAATCAAAAATTGGTCAGAAATTTTATAATTAAACTAATATAAAGCCGCTATTAAAAATTTGTTACTAATTTGAAAGTTGCCTTAAATTAATCAGCTGTCATTATGTGCAACATTACACCTGGTCTTTTTACATTATGGAAGCAGCCGCGTCGTAATCACTTTTATTGAGCAGCTCTCTTCTCACTTCTTGCAGAGAGACCTTGCGCTTACGTCTCAATCAGATGCTTTAAAGACACTAATGGCTTATATGTATATTTGCCTTGTGCAATTATGTTAATTGAATATACAATTTATCTATATATATAAACTTGCGATAGAGAGATCCCTTGTCTCACGATTTTGGAGTTCGGTGACAGGTGAAGGTTTCCGATCTCAAGCAAGAAATAGAAAGAAAAATTGATATGAAAAAACATAAAGCAAAGCTTTCCCTGCGAATCTTTTTTCTGTTTTTTTCTTGCACACGAAATATAATCCTAAAAGTCCTTATTGTGATACAAACCGCTGTCTCACTTTATATGCATATGTATATACATGTATAGTAATTATTGTATGCAGTACATTTTACATTTACATACACATAAAATATATTATATATTAAGTTCGTTCGATAAGTATATTTCGTTCTTCAAAGGATTTTTGAAGAACGAAATTTATTAACTTAATTATAATAATTAATTCAATACATTTATTAATTTAATTTAATGCAAAATGTAATTACTATTTTGTTTTACTACTGTCTACCATCTTAAATTTAATTTTACAATTCTATTTCGATATGTTACAACATGTCTAATATAGAATTATAAGAAAACTAGAGATAAAAATTATTCACTTTTTTCGTCCTATTGTTTCTTTACAAAACCTGAGATAAAAAGTATTTGGGTATCTAATGTGAGACAAATAAATTGATCTACTTGGCAGTCTGTGACTTCCATTATTTATATATTCTGTAAGCGACGATCCAGCTAAAATATTTTTTACAAGATCTAATTATTTCATATAGCGCATTATATTTTTCCAGGAACTCTTTGGTTGTTCTTCTTGGGAGCAAAATAGAAAAAGGAAACTTAATTTCTTCTATTTAATAATCTCTCAAGTAATCACAACTATTTATGAACATCAATGAAAGATATCTAATAGTTGGATATTTGTACAATTGAAACAAATTGCCTTTTATTTTTCATATTTTTTAAATATATAATATATACATGTGTATATGTTATCAATATTCTTCTAATTTTGAAGATATCATAGATGCTAGAATTTCAACAAAATATGTACGTTATATGTTACAGATGAAAAGAAATAAATTGCATTTATCTATATATGACCATATATATGTATATTTAACTTAGCAATAATAGTCTTTTTAGTAATAAAAATTTATTGGATTATGTCAATAATTCCGTATGGTTTTTGTCGATAGACAGTTTTTATAAGCACTCTGAAAAGCTCTAAGCACCAGTCCATATTTTAGAAACGCATAATAATTGACAGGTGATTTTATTGTGCATTTAAAAAAGACAGCATGAAGATTGATTGTTTTGTATATTTTGAAAGGCGTCATTTGAAAGATGGCAAGGGTACGGTCAATGTAATGCTACAAATGTGTTGAAACATGGGTTGGTTAATTCATAAAATTTTTTCTTCTGATTGTCAATCAAATACTTCAAACTATTTATATAGTGATATTTTGATCGCATCCCAAAACGAACATTTTTTTAACATATGCTTCATTTAGGAACGATTGTTCCATCTTCGGATAAATTATATCATAATTCATTCAATGGATAAACAAAAGAGTAAAAGAGTAAAAGAACAAAGAGAATAAGAAAATAAAAGGGTGAGTTGAAGTTTATCAAGGTGGAATTTATGAAAGGTAGAACAACCTAGCTTTAAAAAAGCAAAAATGGGAAACCTATAAAAAATGTATCCGGTGTATGACGAAAATATCATGAAAGGACGCGTGTACCACAAGTAGTTTGCAAGATTTCGTTCCGGAGATCTTTCTGTTCAAGACACGTTACGTTCAATGCGTTATGGATGAAAAAAAAAAGGAAATTCTTTGAGCAAGGAATTATGTAATCCGAACTACGATACTGGATCACAACCGTCAATACATTCTTGATGAAAGTTATTGTCTTTTATAAAAAAAAAATTTCGTTTTTCATTTATGGGTGAAAAAAAACCTCAACGAATTATTGATCAAGCTAATATTAACATCATCTAATGGATGTGTTATTTTCTGATATTTGTATCATATATTCTTGCTTTTGACTTCTTTTATTATCACTTATATTACTATAAACAGTTGGATATTTTCTTCTATAAATCTATTAAAATAAAATAGCTATTTTATTTTTTACATTTTTTAATTACATTCATCAATATTCTTCTAATTTTGAAGAAAAAAATAAAATAGTTATTTTATTTTAATAGATATACAGGTAAAAATGTCCAACTGTTTATAATATTATAAAAAGTAATGATAAAAGAAATCAAATACAAGACGATAAAAATATTAGAAAATAATAGATTTATTAAATGATGGAAATATTGGATCTATAAAAATATTGAATAAAAAGTAAAAGTCTCTATTTAAAATTTTGAAGTTTCAAAGTTGACTTTAAGAGCTTTTCCACATTTACGTTTCATGGTCAAATAGGTACAATTGTTTGACGTATTTGTTGGAAACCTACAACTTTTGTATAAAACATTTTTCTAATAAAAAAATAATTTCTGAGACAATTAGCCGTTCCAGAACTTTTGACGTGCATTGTATGTTAATGAGTAATAAGTATATGCAGATTTGAACGTAACATGATTATTCATTCGCGTATGCAGAAATGCGATCGGAAAGACTAGTCGTAGGGTTCTAATCATATGCGAGGCATGATCTCTTCTGCACAAGGGCGAAGTCATCCCTGCGTGATTGTACAGTTCGCTGTAGGAGACGCGGCTCCCCGAAAGAGTGGTAGCTGATATATGTCGATCTGGTCTGTTTTGATGAGACAGTATATTTCGCAGTTTTCCCTCGTTTTATCTATGTATATATGTACAAGCACATACAGATTATATACGAGACAAGACTCGCGCGTCTCAAAAAACGCTTTATTGCGTAAAATTGTATACAATCTCGGCGCGTTTGTTCTCCTTGATGGAAATAAATCATTGAATGTTGTTGAAATCAACTGTGAAATTGTGAAAATAAAAAATGAAAGTGACTGAAATATCGTTGAATATATTTCAGTATAAATATTATATTTTTTTTTTAAATGTACTAAAATGCTTTGGATTCTATAAGAAATAAAAATTTATTATTTTTGATTAATAAAAATTAATGAAAAATAATAAAAAATAACGAAAAATGATGCATAATAATTTAATATTTTTATAGATTTATTCATAGAAATTAAATACATTATATTCAAATACTATGAATTTTGAAGATAATTTTTGAAAATATATGAAAAGAATGAAATGTAATGCAAAGTATGTAATTTTTTACATGTAATATTTATTAACGTAAATTACATTGAAGTATTATAAATTCGAAGAAAATAAAAAATTAATGGTATTGGAATGAAATTTACATTATTGTTATAGATTTACTAGTGAAAGTTATTGAAAAAAGAAATAATAAAATTAATAAAATTAATAATAAAATATTGGAATTAATAGTTAAAAAGAATATACTGAAGTCTGCTAAAAAATAAGAAAATCAGCGTTTGCATTGTAAGAGGGCGGACACAATCAAAGAAATAGGAAACAAAGAACAGAGAATACCTAATTTCAATCTATCAGAAATTATATACTGCGAAATACATAGTTTCTGATAGATTGAAATTCTTATTTCTTGTTCTCTGTTCCCTGTTTCTTTGATTGTGTGCAGTTCTTAATGAAACATTCTTATTGAATCATCTTTCTAGGGCTTCGTTAGATGGTATCATTTCTCGCATATAAAATTTAGCTTATATATTAACTCTATATAATCAAGTTTATATAACCGAAACTTAGACAAAGGGATCTAAACGCCCTCTTGGAAAAATTATATTCAATTTCAGCGCTACTTGTCATAGGACTTCGATCTGAGCAAATTAAATTGATCAAATGATAAGTAGTAAGGATTTCAAATGCGCATGATCACGAATATATGCACATACATATGCTTAAAGGCTTAGAGGCTTATTATGTAACTTTTAATGAATGTAATGATATCGTTACAGTCATTAAGAGTTACAGAATAGACATTCACTACGTTCTATGTCCATCTTTTTATGTAGCTACTATCTTAGATCATAGCCATAATTGTTTCCGTGCTTGATTATTGATGATTATCTTTTTTCATTACATTGTTTTGTTATACGTGACTTCTTCTTTTCTTCTATATATGCTTTTTTTCTATTTGTAATGTTATTATCCTAAAGATTCCAAAGTTTAAACTAATTCAAATATTAAATTTTCCTATCTCATTCATTCAATATATTTATATATAGGACGTCCCAAAGTTAAATGTCAAAATTTGTGTGTAGAGAATCGATAAACTAAGACACCGTCTTAGAAAGAAAAAATTCACTTTAATGTGAACACGCTCTTATATATATATATATATATATATTAGAAAAAGAAAAAAGCAGAGAAATGGCTTTTTTGGAGTTTCCCTAAAAATAAAGAGTGTCTTTAACCCGGGAATGCTCTTAATCTTTGAATAATTTTTACATCTCAATAGCAAGAAAATAAAGTTTAAAGTCCTAACTCTTATTTCATAATATTTTTAAGAATTTATATATTTTAAATTTATAAAGATTTCTGAAAAAACACCTTAAATTTTTTCAGATTTTGTAAATTTCCTTTGGAAATTATGAAATGAGAAATCTTAAATATCATATTAAAAGTATAGTATTTTCAAAGATTTAAATATTTTCTCCACATAATTCTTTGTAATAAAAATATAAATAAAAGTATAATGTAATATTTTCGCTATTTAAAACATCTGATAGAAGAATATTCTTCACATTTTGTCGTATAACAACATCGATTATTCTTGAAAATATTAGGAATAAATTAAGATTTTGACCTATTAGAAGCTTTGTATTCTGGTGTAACCAGTTTCTGATAAGTTGAAATCTTAATACTTATTCTTGTTTTTAATATTTTTTCCATTGTGCGCAGTCCCTTAAAGTCGATAACTTGTAACGGTAACTAATTACTTTATGAAACAAAGAAACTGTAACTTTAAGGAGATTCCTAGGATAGAATCCATTAACGTTGCTCAATTTTCGAGATTTGAGCTAGTTTTGAGCTAGTGCTTAAGATACGAGCTACTCAGAGAGTTGTCCCAAGCAGATCAACAAATTATTATGATGATCAAAATGATGTCAATATGACTCCAGAATGATCATTAAATTCATTTTTCAATTCGATTCAATTTCCGATTCATTTATTAATGTCATTTTGACATTATCATGACTTATTGTTCTGTTTGGGGTATTAACATCTTAAGACATTACTTGAGACAGTCTTGAGATTAAGAACGAACTATGCATACTAACTCTAAAGCATAATCCAAACTCCAATGTGTTTTACTAATAAAATGTGACTCATCGACATCTTTATATACTATTACATCAATGTGTCAAGCACACATAAATATATACATAAATTTTTATAGAACAATATCGTCAGACATTTATTAATTAGATGTCTATAATAAGGGAAGACTATGTTTACTGTATAACTTATACTATCTTTTCCCGCTGTTCGATATCTATTTTCTCTAAGTTTTTAGTAAGTTCAGTTTTTTATAACTGTAAGATTAACAGTCTTACGCTTCAATCTTTCATAAGTATGGCTAGATGTGAGAGTTAAAATAAAAAATCGAAATATATTGAATAAAAATCGAAACTAAACTTAGGGCTTGATTCGATCGATTATGAATTAATCGTTTTCACACGGAGCCACTCATCACCAATACATATGAAAATCAATACTAGAAAAAACATAAAAAACATACAAAAATACTGTTTTTTTAAACAATTCCATAAACTTTTGGGTACTCCCTCATATAAGAACATTATTTCTCTTTTTTTTAATTTAAAAAGATTGTAAGGCTCACTTTTCAGTTTTACAATCTTTATAAATATTCGAAACTATTTTTTTTTGCAATTGATTTGATTGCAAAAAAAATAGTTTCGAATATTTAAATTAGCAATCATGTACCCAAAAAAATATTATGCCGTTTAGCGGTTTCGTGTTAATGTCAAAGGATGTTTTATTTATATCCCTCTCTCTCTCTCTCTTTCTTTCAAAAGATATTCTACAATTAAGTAGGGGAATTTCGTATAACCATAAAGTGCTGGACTTAAGATTGCAATCTTCGTCTTGTATGTACTGACATGTACGCGTAGCTATAATAACATGTAAATGAAAAACTTCTAAATAAGCATGCTGCTATTATAGTATCTTATCCTCTTATTTTCAAAGGTTATTCGAAATAGAATTTTCTATAGAGAAATTTATTTTTGATCATAATAAATTTATGTGTCCTCATTTTTATAGATAAATACGTGTTATAAATACACTCTGATTCATATAAGATTTTTGCTTAGAGGAAATGATAAAAGGAATTCTTCGCTTATTGGTAGAATATCTTTTTTGGGTGTGGTGAACAAATATTTAAGGCCTGTTCTTTATCACTGTATTGGATTGCACTAAAATTTTCTTTTTTGGTTTCACCAAACTTCAAATATATATCTATATTCTATTACATTTTAAATAAAAATATATACTAGTTTAGCTATAAACGGCAAACCTATAGAAACATATGTTTCAAAGAGCGCGTGATGCAACTTTATGCAATAATAAGAATTTGTAATTCACGCACATGAACATGCACACAATTGTACTTTTTTCTTCCTTCTCTTTCTTAATATGTAATTATTTGTCACTATTAAGGTAGTACACTCGCGATAATATTATCCAAAAGTTAAGGCCATGACACACAAAGAACTTAGGGCAATAAGATGAAAGTAGTAAGGAAATCAACATGTTGGATTGGCTACTGCTTATGGCCTTACGGACTCTATTATGGTTGGTTAATTCGCTTATTGCTTACGTTTTACTGCTTTTTCGTGTACCATTAACCCTTAGGTCTCATCGCGCGGTTATTGGCGATATCCTCACTCTCGCCACACACACAGTGAGAGAAAACTTTTTTGGATTGTGCCTGTCCAAGGCTGCACGCATATACGGAAAGAAAATGAATACAGATAGACTGATGCCGATGTTATCAGATGCTTATTGGCCGTTCCCTTCACTCCCTTCAAATCTCTATATGCGAAATAAAATCGAAAATTAAATTCTTTTCATGGCTCCATTTTCCGACGAAACGGTAAAAAATTATAAAATTTTTTCATAATTTCCGTTTCATATTCTATATTTCTTCATCATATGCTCATTTGTTTATTAACATCTTACTTCTAGTTTAGGCCCTACAAAAATAAGTGTGACATTTTGATGAACTTTGTACAGATGACACGTATAAAATGTACAGTTTTTAATTGCTTAGTATTGAAATTGTCAATCTTATTGTAATTGCACAAACGTGTCAAAATCTTCTAGTACAATATATAGTTTCAATTTCAAGAAATTCTGACTGTTTTCAATTCGCGAGTGTACTATCTTAAGACATTTAAGACAAGATGCTGTAAGGCTTGGAATCAGACTATGCATTGAGGATTGAGATGGAAGATTGAAAGATAGAAATTTAACCAATCAAACAAAAAACAAGGAGCTAAAATTCCTTTGTCCTCATTCAAATTTACTTGGTCAAATTTCAATCTTCAGTGCACTCAGAGAAAAATATAATTTTGATAACTAAATTAACAACTCTAATAATTTAAGTATTTTTATTACAACTAGTTTTACAAAGTAATAAAAGTAAGTATTGAATACTATATTTTTATAGTACTACACTATATTTTTATAATATTCGGTATGAATTTAGTTCTTATTACTTTTTAAAACAAGTTGCAAGTATTTAAATTTTAGAGTTGTACTTTATAATTGCCACGACTATTTTTTTTCTGTTAGTGTGCGTATTCTGATTCCGATCTTACGCAATTAAAACTCTTTAACATGATTGCATCTCGATTACATCAGATTTGTTTTTCTCACTCGCGCACGCACGCTTTTCTCTGGTACGTATAATTTTTAATTGACGTATGTTTTTATCGTATATGTTTGTGGGAATGGATCACTCTCATTGTTGCAATTGCCCACTGCCAATTACAACGACTTCTGCGTAAGAAGTTTTTTTATTTTTTTTTCTAGCGCTGATTGACTTGTGTGCAATTAGTTCGTGTGCAATTGATATACATGTTTGTATATGCCTCATGAAAACCAGTTCCCGAGGATCCCGAAATTGTTCGCCGAATCTTTGCAAATTCGTCGGACCTCCGAATCGTCAAAGCATTTCTCATTTCTAAAACTCTTAGAAGAAAAAAAAATGAAGAGAACATTTCTTCATCTGTTATCTTTTCTTCCTTTCTTGTCTTTTTCGCACGAATAAAGTTAAACTTGCCAAAACTATAATCTGATCAAATATCATTGGATGTAATAATAAAACACTACGTTGGTGGTTTAATTAATTCTACGCAATCACTGCTCGTATGCAGCGTAGATATCCGAGGGATACTCGTGGACATGTTGAATGATTTTTGAATGCTTCTTATGATTCTTTCATTTAATACGGATAAATTTCATAATATCTCATTTCACGATGCATACATATTTTCTTTCAAGTTCAATATTTCAACTTATAATTATTATTCAAACAATCACTGAGATCACGTGAAGATATCTGCAAACGATCTACGACTAATGTCCATTTCTATCAATGTAGTAATTTACTCTTTGTCTTTTTCTAATTCTTAAAATTAGAAAAATATAAAAAGTAAGTTAAACTAAGATTAAAGTTAATTACATTAATAGAAACGGATATAAGCTCGAATTAATTTCATTAACGTTAATATAATTGGAATTTAGTTCTTTAATCAATAGAATTATTTCTAACAAAATTCGTAATTATATAATTCGTTACCTCTAATTTAACTTTTTTTAACTCTTTCTTTCCATGCCTGGTGAAAATTTTTCTTAAAATTTTTTATATAATTTTCCATAACTATTATGTAAATTTCTATTCGATTTTATAACTTTTTAGAAAATTTTTTATATTTTGTATACGAATTGAAACCATTTTCAGAAGTACTGAAAAAGTCTACATCTTTTTTAGAATTCTTTATATGTATATATATATTTTCAAACATTATTAGATTTTTGCGAATTCTCATTCTATACTTTTTAAAGAAAATTTATAAAATCTGAAAAATTTAAGGTATTTTTTTTAGATAACACTTTATAAATTCAAAATATAGTCTTAAAAAGTCTTAAAAATAAATATTATGAGATATTATACAAATTTTTTTCACCGGGAATGTTTTAATCTTTTTTAAACGACAAAAAGTTTATAAAAATTTATCCGTGACAAAATTATATATATTTATTTGACAAGTCACAGTAGCCCATTAAATTAATTATAGAGCAATAGAATTGTTTACAGTAAAATTTTTAACTATAGATATAATTGATATAATCTTATTTTTCTTTCCATATACTAAACAACATAAAATCGATAGTTCCATATTAAAAATATTACAGATGTTGTGCTTGGCAAGCTAATCGTTAATTAATTAACAAAACAGATATTATTTTATAAGTAAGTCGCTGAATAAATGGGAGTTATCTTCTTAGATAAATTGCTTATTGCAAAATTCTTAACTATAAGCGCATAATATTATTTAATATTAAATAATATTTTAGGCGTATTCTTAGAATATTAAATGTAACTTTTATATTTTATTAAAATTATATATTTTATTAATATTAAATAATATTCTTGAAATATTAATGAATTGTTATACGTCCACTTCTAATAATAATATTATATGATTATTAAAAGTAACATTATTTAATAATATTGTATGATCATTAAAAAGTATTATAATAACATTTACTTCAATTTGTGAAACTATTACCCCCAGTTCAGTTTAAGATTACGTTTAAAGATTGAAAATGATTTTAGTGCTCAGTTGTAAAACTGCATGAAATACGTACATAAAATTACACCAAAACGTTATTTAAATACTAAGATGCAGCATAGACCGATAAGATCTTTTCGTTACTTGTTGTGAATTCAAATTGCACTTATATAGAAATAATTAACATTAATAAATATTTATTAATTTATTATATTCCAAGGATATTTTAAAGGCACAATATCAAGGATATTATGAAGTGAACATATAACATCTATAAAAAATTCTTATAATATTAAAAAATGTTATTTAATATTCTCGAAATATTATAATATTATTTTAATTTCTTCACAATAACATTCTAGGAATATTTTTGCGCTTATAGGAATAATTCGTTTCCCACTCTCTCTAATCTGTCTTTCCATATGTCGGGTAAAACATTATTAAAAATTGACAATTGCTTCCTGTTCGACCACATTGCGATTGACCAGAACTACGTACAGTGACCGGTGCTTGGAGTTTTTCCATTAACAGAGGGGGGGGGGGGGGGGAGTAATTATCAGAAAATTTTATATTAAATTGAATAATTAGTAACGTCAAAACCAGTCAGGACCCAGTTTTGATAATTCTGTCAGTGTTAATGAAATAATATTACTGGCAAAATTAATCAGAGTTTAGTCAAATAACCCTTATAACTTTTTAAATGATGAATAAAAAATAGGCTTAAAGATAAAATCAAATATTATAACTATAAAGAAGCATGAAAAGGTCTAATTAAGGCTTCTAATGAATATTTTCGCGGCCATATTGAATCATGACGTCATAAGTTAGAAATAACACGTTGAAATTCTTTGCATGCTATTTGTAAATAAAGAGAATTTAGATAAAACAAAATGATGAGATTGCTTTAAAACATTTTTTTTTAATGGGCAGAAATTATTCCAATTCTCTCCTCCCTCTCCGATAGTTAATAAATAGTTGTAAGTGAAGTACGTTTACTAGCATTTACTCAATGCACATTATTATTTTCACTTCACTTATTTTTTACGACTACTTATTGACCGTCAGGGAGGTAAAGATAGTTTCAACTACTCATTTTTACAGTGTTTTTAAAGTGTTTTAAAGCGATCTTATTATTTTATTTTATCTGAATTCTGTTTATTTATAAATGCCATACAAGAAATATGTCATTTCTCACTTATGTAATATTCAAATGTAATATTCTTGCATTTATATGCTCTTTTTGTTTATTACATTTGATTTAATTTTTTAACTTCAATTGATTTTTCCATCGGACGACAAAATGAAATCTTTTTTCTATTCCGTTTATTTGCATTTACATAAAGTTGGGTGAGCATTTGCAGCTATAGATCTCTAAAAATACATTATTAAATGTGAAGTCTCAAACTATTCAAGTGTCCGATGCCGAATTAAAATGATTTGTTTCTTCTTAAAATATATTATTAAATATCAAAACTTAAAGTATACTTTTTTGTGCCTCAATTTAATATGTAAAATATTCCTTGAAAGTCTTTATGACTAAAATTTTTTTACAGTATGTACGAAATTATTTATTATGTCAAAAGAAAATTTCAGATAGTTTTTTCAATTTTTATCATAGAATTGAATAGCAATAAAATTTTTCATTTTTTCGAGAAAATTCTCTTCTTCTTTCTACTCCATCAGATACTAGGATAATGTCCCTTGCTAATAAATGAAATGGAAATTGCGTTAGACATATCCAAGAACATATATAGATGTCTAGGTTTCTATTCTTAAAATGAAACGTATACAAAAAACTAGGAAAGTACTATAGTATACGTCACGTTATTATATTATAGTATTTCTTTAATTTTTCGTATATATAATTTTTTTTCAAGAATAGAGGCCTTGCGTTGTACGAGCCAGAATTCGGCAGGCTGATGCGCGACCGTTCGGTGTTTGCTAATCGATAATAGGCACTGTAAATCAACGTGAGATCGTGACATCTCAACGATGTTCTGCTTCTCGAAAAGGCCGAACGTCGAAGAAATGCAGAGTCCTCCCCGTCCGAAATGACATGAAATTTCCCGGAGGGTTCAAACACAATTCGAAACATAATGTCTACTTAGGACAAAAATACGGCGTGACCCCCTTAAAATAATTCGTTGTTTATAGAAATTCAAACACTTTCTCCCATTCCCTCTCCCCATTTTCGTCCATGAGATCTCTAATGAAATGTAGCGAAAGCCTCACGTGTTTTTTCCTTCGAAAAAGATAGTATTTTTTTACATGATAACGAAAAAGAATAGACTCGGTTTTACGTGTCAGTAAAGAGATAATGATAATGTTTTCAAGAGCGATAATTTACGATTGCCATTTTCTTCCTGCCGAAAAGCGAAATTATAAGGTCAAAGTTCACTTCGTTAATTTAATTTATTGAAGTTAGATTTATTCTTGCAGAAATACGAGTAGGTATATGAAAGAAACGAGGAAATCATAATAATAAATCATATGAAAATATTTGAAAAAAATATTGGCGCAACAAAGACAACTATTTGATTATCTTTATTGAGGATTTTTTTTTTAAATAAAATATTAATGTTTATGGAGGATGTAAATAAACTCGGGAAAGAAGTTGATGCAAAGCGTATACATTGATAGATAAGGACCATTCTAGAATTGACAATCACAGTCAAATATGAGGATATTATACTATGATTGGTCAATTTTTGCAATTACAACTACGTTTACGCATGTCCGGACAACAAAAAATTTAAGATAAAAAATTGAAACAGCTTTTAGAAGAAAATCCTTGTCAGACATAAAAAGATTGAAATATTAAAAAATAATTTTTATATAAATAAACAACATATTTTCGTTAACAAAGCCGAGAATTAATAAAGTATACACTTAATTAGCAGAATCAAAAGAAAAAAATCTCCACCAAATAAACACGTGAGGGTGCATGAATGTTAGTTTTTAATGATTTCTATGAATACACTGAAAACACTTAATGAATTGAACAACTATGGCAGTACGATATCGCAAATGCAAACAGAATAAGTATAATGTATGATGAATACGCATAATAAATATAATGTATATGTTGGAAAAATTAATCAAAATTAAAAAAAAAGAATTGGTTATGAATTATTCATTACAGTGCGCATAAGTTAAAAAAAATTTTTTAAATATAATTCCAATTGTGTTGAAGACAAAGAAGGTCTTCGTCTTTAATAGTTTACAAATCGGAACGTGTTTTTAAGCAAAGATTAATTCAGAATTTAGTAGTTACAACGTTGATGTATTCCTTTTCGTCAATTGATCCTGTCGTTATTAATTCATATTATGGGAAAAGAAACAGAAGAGTTCTTTGGTTACGATAATAATTACCGAAGGAAGCCACATTGTTTCCATCTGTTAGTTTCATTCGTCCATCTTTCTTTTTTTCGATTTTGCTTGCTGTTAGTGACGCGATTAATTTATTCTAAGATTTGAGGCAGTACTCTTTTTGTATATCGATAAAATTTGTTCTTTATAGCAAACTCCGGGCGATCTACATTATCTATGTGCTAACGATCTAGGTTTTCCTCTTTTTTCTTCTTTAAAGAGAAAACCATACAACAGAGTCGAATGTGCCTAGATTTGGTCCGACCACCCTTAATTACGACGTAAAAGACAAGGATCACGACGTATATAAATGTAGAGTTATAGTAAAAAGGTTCCGTTAGACGTTAATCGAGAAATGTCTCTATGTGCACGCGAGTGCAAATATCGCTCTCTCGATTATTGAAGCCACGTTAAATCAGTATTAAAAGCTATCCGGCAATGTCTGAGAATTTAATGATATACAATAGCATAGCACTAAAACACTATTTCCAAACAATAAGCGAGTCATTGCAATCGATTTTGCAGCTTATCGGATAATTGGAAGTTTTACAATTATTTCTGATAATTACAATCTAAAATATTATTATTAAGTATTCCAATTATCTATAAAAATCTCGATTTGATATTTTAGCGTATTCGAAAAATTTCAGTGTTTCCAAAATTCTCAAATTGAAATATTCAGTGTTGGGCATTTATATGCATTTACATACAGAATTACCTTCCCAAATTACCTTCCAGCAAGTAATCTGAATAAATAAATGATAAAGAGAGCAACCATTCTTTACTTGAATTATGTAAAAAGTGACAATTTACATTCTGCCTGCGTGTTTATAGATACCCAACTCTGAGATTAAATAGCTAAATTATAAATAGCTAAATATTAATAGCTATGTATATGTGTGTGTGTGTATATATATATATATATATATATATATATATATATATAACTAAATTAATAAATTTTTAATAAATTTTTCTATCGAAGATGCAAACGATAATAATTATAAAATCCAAAGCATGCTCTTACCAGAGTAGCGTAATTTACTAGAAATAGTCGCTTATCTTGGGAAAAAAGTTTATATCGTGTTGACGGATTGAATTTATTTTAAAACAATTAATTAGCGAATATGCAGTAAATTCGAATGCACTCATTAAACTATCATTAATCATGAATTGTTCAGCCTAATGCATTCATAATAATGCTTCTCATTCATCACAATTAATGCAGTACTTTTCTTTGCTTGGCAGAACTACTAATATTGTATGTATTTGTGTGTCTTACATTCAATACTGATTATGTACAATCAAAAAACGTCGGAAATATGCAGTTAAAGTGTATGCAGTTAAAGTGTATGCATATCTTAACTGTAAGATGCATATCTTAACATATTTTTGGAAAGCTTTAAATTGCTCTTAGAATTTATATAATGATTCGTCAATTGCATTAATGTAGATTTCTTTATGTAGGAAAATTGATGATGTAATAAATTGTTCATTATTTAAGTACACTGACGCCTAATATTGCGAATTAATTTTTCTTACTGACATAATATGGTAATATGTCTCATTGACCAAAGCAATAACTGAAGTCGATAAAGAACCAAAATTACGTTTCCACTTCGATTCACTTTGAGAACTGATGTATCTTAACAAATTACGTTCCTGTTTCGAAAACGGCTACATCTAGTACTTCCGCTACGCTGGTAATTCATCTTTAAGTAATCCCTTTGTCGTTATGGATAACCCAGTATTAATGGTGCTTGCATTTTTGTCAAAAGTAAATTGTGTCAACATGATAAACGATCCAGGTTTCTCCAACGACATTTCATCTGCATTTGCAATCGAAATATTTTTTTATTATAACTTTGTCCTTGTCCCTTTCTTCGTCTCTTAATAATGGCTCTCAACTTTACTCTCTTTTGATGATAAAACAAAAAATTGTACAACGAATCGTTACAGTTATTTTTTAGGCATATTCTTTAAAATACTAAACATTTCATTTTTATCAGAAATAAGATGTTATATCTGACATTTCTTGTTTAAATATTACAATAAGATTATATCGGAACATGAAATTAATTTCTTGTAATATAATATCTAATACCAATAAATAATATGATGAGTAATATCTAACGACTATTAGGAAGCATCTTTATAATAATTATGGTGTGATAAGTTCTAATCACATTGCTAATCGAGATCACATCATAGACTCAACAAAATGATAATACCGCGTTCCTAAAAGAATAATTATCTGAATAAGCAATTATCAAATTAACAAGGATCCACAGTTAAGGCTTAATTTTTTTTCTAAAATCAAACGAGAACCACACTAATGTTTTATCCGATGCTTCGACCACGCAGACGCATACACACTCTCTCTCACACACACACACACACACACACACACACACACACACACACACACGCACAAAACGTAACACGCTCTCCGACTCGAGGAGATTCGCCCCGAAGAAGCCATGCGGATTATCGCCCTATCTAAAATTAGATCTGCACTGTGTGAAAAGTCTACATATATGTATATAATATACGTCTACGTATATATTATTTATCATATTATCACTGAATCGTGTCGCTGTCGCTATCCGCTTGTCGGTTAAGATCAGCTATCGTCTGGTGTGTCCTGATATTCCTCGCTTTCCCTGTGCACTAGTACGTGCACCACCGTTGCCTCCGACTGCTGTCTGATCAGCGGTGGCCTCGAGGGTGGCGCCGTGTTTTCCGGACTGGGTTCCGTCACCAGGATACTCACGTCACTACTCTCGACTGGTAGTTGCACTGGCTCCGGCGGTGGTGTCCGTCGTCTCAGACTGCCACATCGTCGGTTAAACGCTTCCTTGATATCCCGTTGCAGCGTATTCAACGAAAGGGTAGTACCGCTCGGCCGCAGGGAGCTGCGCTTCGAAGTTGGTGGACTGAGTACGTCGTCCTCCGGATACTTCTCCACTGCATCCTGCCGGCCCAGCGTGGGACCCAACGATCTACAGATAGAGAACAAGCAATTGTTAATGTTCTCACTTCTTACAGATATTCTTACAGATACTACAGATACATAATAATATTGTTTTTCGACATACACGACACTTGCAAGATGTACTTGAGTTATTTATTTTCTACGAACTCAATTTGTCTTGAACAAGATTTTTACGAGATATACGAAGAATATCATGAGACGAATTATAAAGATATAGTTGAATGTATTTTGCAAAGAAAATTTTTGCGTGTGTGTTTACAGAAAGCAATATACGATAAATAAAACAATAATAATACTCTTGAGACTTCCATGGACATTTTCTATACAGAAATTATACGGATTATCTCCATGTTCAAATTCACTCTTAAAATATCAATGTTTCGTGAACATTGCAGTTCGTTTCATCAGGAACCACCGATAACTGAGTTGCTCTTCTGGGGAATTCCCTTTATATACGCTAGCAGTGACTTAAAACTTTTATCATGACTTCGATTTTATATCATGATCAAGATCATCAGCGCGCTATTCGTCAATCCGAATAATTATCTTGTGCGGAATTAAACCAACCTGACAGTAATATGAGAATCCGAGCCAGAGCTGGAGGCTGCGGAGGGTTGATCAGCGGTTGGTGAGGGACGGGACACGGTCAGTGCCGGGGGTGGCAGGTCCTCGTGGGTTCCGGTGGCGCCGGAGAGCAACAGCAGAGGAAGATTCGGGAACAACCACGCCGAAGCGGTGCCGAGTTCGCTGAGGTCGCTGGCGTCGCTGGCCCTGGAGGACTTGCGGCTACTGGCCCGGCTACCCCGGTGCACATGTAGTAGAGCCGACAGTTTACCGCCCCATCCACTTCCGCTCCTACCATCCACACCACCTGGGCTCGAGGTCTGCGTCTGCGAGTCTACCTCCTGAGCAATTCTTTCACGCTCCTTCTTCATCCTGTATATACATCGAGATTATTTAGTTGCTGTATTTATTATTTCTTATGTACGCCAATTACAGGGTGTCTCAGAATAACCACCAAACATTTCGTGCGTAGATAGAATGGACTAAATTGAGTCGAAAAGTCCTCTACCATTTTGTAATTCAATTAAAGTTAGTCATACTCACGCAATGTACTCTCTTATGGAACGTTGAATCAACCTGGCAGCTTTGTCTTGTCGCTTCCAGATTCTCGTGGAAGACACTATCTCCAATTCTTTTCTAGTTGGAAACTGCTTTTTGAACTTAACATCCATCTGTTCTTGCAGCTTCCTGAAGTCATCTGATTCCTCGACGTGCCCAAGAACGTGCTTGACGAGCGCGTGCAAGATGTCCAGACAATGAATCTTGTTACCCTTTGCGATGGGAAGATTAAAGCTAACCAACGCTACCACGTTGGGCTTTGATATTCCCAGCGGCGGGTCCAGGCTTGCTATAAAGTCGCTCAACTGCGAGAAGCTAATAAATTGCGTTGCATGTGGATCGTACCTAGAAAAACAAAAATTTCAATTTAATATGACGATGAGATTGCTATCACATTATTATTTTAATTATCTATTAGAAGATATATAGAGACCGCAATTATCTCACTAATTAAACCAATATTTCTAAAAACACATGGCTAAATAATTTTGAAAGAAAATAGTATCTTACTTCGACCATCGGATGTAGAACATCTCTAAGTCATCTTCGACGATACCAATCTCTTCCTCTTGATGAGCTTGATTGAAATTCTCTAAGATGATGGCGATGTACATGTTGATGACTATCATGTAACTAATGATGATAAACGATGTGAAATACGTGATTGCTAGTAAGGGATATCCGCAATCTCCGTTCATCTGTCGACTGTTCGGTGTAGGATCGCATTCAGGTGGTTGCACCATCAACGACTCCAATACATCATTCCAGCCAGCCGAAGTCATTAAACGGAACAGTAGCTGCATACTTCTACCAAACGTTTCGAAGTTCACCTGCAAAGGAAGATACTAGCTTTAATAACAATAATTAAACACTAATTATTAATAACACTAATTGAAAATTAAAAGATGTAAAAGGACGTATGTAACATTCAATTTTGAACTGATCGTAGACAATCTACAGTTTTAAGTCTGTAAAAAACAGGCGTTTATAATATAACTGTACACATATAATATAACTAACCATATCGTCCAATGCGCCTTGTTTCCTGACGTGCCCGAAAACAGACATGCCGATGATGGCGTAGATAAATGTGATCAGGGCCAACAGGGCCCCAATATTGAAGAGTGCTGGAAGACTGACGACAAGAGCGAAGAGCAGCTTGCGGATACCTTTCGCAGCTTTAATGAGCCTCGGGAAATCCATCATAATATCTTCCATTAGAATACCCAGGATAGACGCCAATACAAGTAAGAAGTCAAACAGATTCCACGGCACCGTGAAATAATGATAACGCAGACCTATTATTTTGACGATCGCCTCCAGGCCGAAAACGGTCGTGAAAAATGCGTTCGACACTTCGAGGACAAAAAAGATGGGATGTGGCTGATTGTAATGCTCGATCCCCATCGTCAGCATGTTGAGAAATATCAAAACGAAGATAGCTATTTCAAATCTGAAAAATCATACGAGAGATCAGAGTCCCTATTCTTGAGAAATTAGGGAAATATACGTAACTATAGTATATGTAACATAGTATATGTAACATAGCTGTAGTATTTCTCTAGTTTTTCATATATTAGTTTCTTTTTCAGAATAGAGATCGTATTCTCTTTTGTAATTCGCAAATCACTCAAATTAATCGTCATTCTTCTTGTCAAAGCGGTGCATGCAAATTTAACATTCGTGCGGTAAAAATGACGTAAATAATATCTGCTGGTAGTACATGGGACAAATATAACATTTAACTTTACCGTTCATTCGCTTTCTTTAAATAGTTGAAATAAAACAATCTCTTTCACAAAAATGAGGAAATTATACAACGATATAAATAATTTTAAGTGTATCTTAATTGTGATAAAAATATGTATCTCTGCTATATGCATGTTTAACAGTAAGCTTGAAAAGTATATAAATGAGATTTTTCGTAATTCACACATTGACACCGTCATAATAATTCTATATTCTGCTATTATACAGCTAATTTTACATTTGCATGGATTTTACGAGAAGGAGTATCTAATCCCTGTGTGCAGAATTATGAAGTTACGACGTTTACGTAAGCTCCCTGCTTGCAGCTTATCTCGTTTATTATGTACACTGCACACCGACATTGTGTATCTACAATTTAGAGACGGCGAGCGTTAATGTCCTTTGAGTATCGATTTTCCATTACTCTGAGAAACGGATTGTAGAGTCATAGCATTTATTTTCCGAGGTTTTGCCTTTTCTGGAAGCTGAAAAGAAAATTCACGCACTATATTTCACGGCGATTTGTATGCATATTACAATGCTTGCACGGGTTTGAGAAAAGAAAATATTATCGCACAACAAAAAATGAATGTATACAAATTATCTATTGAATTGACATAAAATTTAGCAACTGAAAATACAGAAAAATAAGAAAAAATTTTAGTTTTCTGCTTTATAATATAATTCAGTAAGTTTAAAAAGTTATATGAGTCATTATTTAAAGATAACATTTTTATATTTTTACATGTTAATATAAAAATAATCTGATTTGTGTAAAAGTAAAGCACAAATTAATATTATGAAAGTTTTATAATTGATAAGAAGATTATGTAAAGAGTCTTTGAGGAAAAAAATAGAACGATTAAATTAAAGATTATTTCAAAAACAGTAAAATATATTTCTTCTTACCTTATTTTTTGCGATCTAAAGTTGTCTTCTTATCGTAGATAAATAGTAAGTTGAAGATAATAGTAGCTTTATAGATCGCTTCCAATGTAGAAGGCTACTGTGATGTTAGACATTACCGTAATTTCAAGCAACTATAGTCCTATACCACAGGTATGATCTAAATATCCGCGCACACGAAAATATGAATATGTTTTTGTGCATGCGGATGTTTGAATTACAGTTGTAGCACAGGACCATAGTTGTGTAAAATTACGGTACGTATATTCTTTCGTCGGTCTTCCTTTATTTGTGCGCTGTTAATTGCTAATAAATGATAATATGAAAGCAATCTGCCAGACCTGTCTATGACCTGATATAATTCTGATCAAATTTCAACAAAATAGATAAATAGGAATTCTGTGAAACACACGTTCAAGCACAGCAACGTGAGTAGTGAGGAGGTGAGCAATCGTAGCTTTGTAATGACTCTGTTAAAGAACAATTTGGATCACAGACATTTATTCTTAAACCATTAACACGCTGCGCGCGAATTACTATAAAGGAATTTAATATACTTGGCAAAATTAATTTCAAGAGTGGAGATACGAGTATCTACTAATTAACATCAAATATTAATTAAAATACCAAAAGCGAGAGCAACTCTCTAAACGTGTTAATAATTTAATTTAAAATGTCTGTGATTACAGAGGAAATATACACCTGCCGCATTGCTCGCGCTGCATTGCGATCGAACGCGTGCAGCACAGTACGACCGCCACGAATTCGCACGTACCATTTACGTCATTTTGACCGCACCATTTCTACGCATTCATTACGTTATATTGCGAATAACACACACATGTTGAGTGAAACTAGATTAAAACTTTGGCATCAAATAATTGTCTCGATCGAGTTAGATTTATGAAAAAAATTTAATATGCAAGATGTTAAACAATATCTTTATGGTAAAAGTTTTTATTTTATGTAATATTTTTAAGAATTTTTCATATTTCAAATTTATGAAAATTTTTCTAAAAACTATAAATTTCTTCAGATTTTTCTTAAAAATTATGAATGAAAAATCTTAAAAATTTCAGAATACTTCAAAATTTATAAAAATTTATTTTTATAGAAAAAATACTAGGAAAGATGTACATTTTTTCCAGCATTTTTGAAAAATATTCCAATTTATATAAAAGACCTGAGAAAGTTTTCGAAAAAATTGTAAAGTTAGAGAATTACAGAAATTCTGAAAAAAAATTATACAGAAATTTCTAAGAAAAATTTGCAATCAACTGTTACATATAGAATTGGAAAGAGTTGTTACATTGCGATAATAAATTTATAAAAATTTTTACTATTGATTACAAAAATTTTTATTGAACAAGATTTTAAAGAACAAAAAAATTAAAATAGAGTTATAATAATTGTAATAATAAATGACTTTAGATGAAGAAAACGATATAATAGTAGTACAGAAATCTATAAAAATTATAAATTTGTTACACAAATGTAATATAAATAAAAAAACTTTATTTAGCTTTATATTTAAGAGAAAATTATTTTTTGAAAATATAATTAAGTTATGGTTTAAATACTGTTTCTTACGGAAAAAATTAACATTTTTAACTGTCACGAAATTACAGTAAAGAATAAAGTTGATTGCCAAAGTATTATTATTGACATCAATTTATACAATCATTGACAAAACAACACAATTCTTTGCTCAAAGTGTCAAAGGGTTTTTTTTGCCAAAGTGTTATATTATGCAATTACCTGCGAGAATTGGACAGGTCGTAGAACATTGCGAGGAATTGGTTCATCGGACGTTTTATAACTTTTTGTGGCTTTTTACGGCCGAGTTTTTTCATGGCAGTGTAGTAGTGTTTTTGACTTTCCGTCAAAAACATTTCTAACACCCCACCTTCATACTGAAAAAAAATATCGTTTTATTCTACAATCATATAAATTTTATGAGAATCCATAAGAAAAAAACTTTGCTATTTATAACAAGAAATAACTTTATATGAACAACTATTAATATTTAATAACAAACTGTGAACAGTTAGTAATTTTTAATATTTAATAACAAATTTTAATGTTTTTAAAGCAACCATTAAAATGAAGTGTTAAATAATTATATCAAAGATATGTTTCTACGAAAATGATAAATAATCTTTGCATAATAACATGAACATTTTGCCAAGTTAACTATTTATGTATTATATAATCGCGAAATAAAATAAAGAAAAATGTAAAGTAAAGAATTTGATATAAAGAGAGCAAAGAAAAATATCTATATCTATTAACAATATTTTTCTTTACTTTACATTTTTCTTTACTTTATTTCGCGATTATACAACACACAAATAATTACTTTTGTACTAGTAGTATGGTATTACGTTTTGTACGTGAAATTGAAACAAACATATCTCCCACGCGCAATAAAGTATGTAATGTTTAAAAAATTATGATTTCACTGTGGATTTCATCAAATTCACATTTATCCATATGCCATGGTGTAATTACACCATTTACCTTTTTCTTCAGCATGTTGAAATTGTCTATGATCACTCCAATAAAAAGATTGAGCGTGAAGAATGAACCACATACGATGAATATGACGAAGTAGAGATAGGCGTACAGATTCGCCTCTCTTTGCGGTTGCAGATCTACTCCTCTCGCATCTACAGCGTCCTCCATTACCTCCATCCAACCCTCGAAGGTGGCCACTTGAAACAAAGCTAAGTAAGCGATGCCAACATGATCGAAAGTAATCTTACTATTCTGCCAGGAGTAATTCTTGCTGAAACATTCCTCTTTGGTGTTTACTATCTGAAATTGAAATGGTTGCATAAGAAAAATGTCTTGGATTAATATCAAATCGTAATGATTAGATGGATATGCTAAGTCGTTGTTTGCGAAAAATATTATGTTCAGATTTGATTGCTATTATGATTAGAACAAATAATTTTTATTTATATCTGATATATGTAATAAAATTAATATTAGTATACAAAGACTCTAACTACTATAACCAAAATAAAAAAAAGTTATAACATAACAATTATATTTTCTTTAAGCGATTTTGATTACAAATAATCATCATAAATAATTAAAACTGTTTTCGGTTGCCATTATTAATATTGGAAATCGTCTATAATGGTAATTCATAACCAAAAACAATTTTCGGCAACCGATAATGATTATTTGTAAGTAAAAACAATTTAAACTATTATTTTTGGTCTTTGTTAGTAAATAATTGTTGAATATAAATTAGAATTAATGAAAGTATTTAAATGCACGCATATTATGTCACGCATGTCATCCTCCTTACTGATAATTAGATTCGAATTAGAACAAAGTGATACTCACCGAAATATCCAACATTTCTCCGTACTCGTCAACGCACTTGAAGAATTTGCCGCCGAAAAATTGGACGCCCATTATCGAAAAAATAAGCCAGAACACGAGACAGACGAGGAGCACGTTGAATATACTAGGTATCGCATACATCAACGCGTTCACTACGATCTATGAGCCGGGAAGAAAAATCTTCTCACAATCAGTGAATAACGCAATAATCGCGTTCACGTATTCTATCGTTTATGTTTCAAACGAATTTTCGTAGATTGAGTTTTTTGTCTGCAATATATTTACCCTCATGCCTTGCCATCTTGAAATCGCCCTTAGCGGCCTCAGGGCGCGTAGTGTCCTCAGTGATCGTAACACTTTAAGGTTTTCATTTTCTTCTATTAAAAGGCTAAACATGGATACCTGTGTTTAAGGAAAACGTAATTTAGATCTCAATATAACTCATAAAATTTAAATAAAGAAATTCATGCCAATTAAATTCTCAGATTCTGTTAAATTAATTTAAAAATATATTTGTATTTGATATTTGCGTATGACAATGTATCGACCAAAGAAGATAAAAAAAAGTTAGAAGTCAACTATTTTTAAGAATAATCTAATAATTGTATTATAAATATAATTGCACGAGTGTTCTAAAAAATATATCGAGAATAAAGATAGGTATAGATATAGAATATTAAAATAAATTAAAGTTTTTTTGTCTGTCATAACTGATTTTTAATTTAAATAATCTGGAAACTTTTTGTATATACTGTGCAATTGAATTACGGATAAATATTAAGTAATGAAGTTCTTTTACAAGGAATTATAAAGAATAAATTATGCAGGAAATTAAATTTTCAAGCTATGTTAATTAAACAAGCAAATGTGCAAACTACATAAAGAGAATAAAACTTTCATTCCTTTTGTATTTCTGCCATATGTAAATCCTTGTATTATAAAGCGTGCAGCGGCATATTTAAAAACCGTAATATAATATTGGTTTATTTTTATATCAATTAAGAAATAAAAGTTAAACAGTCAAGCTGGATTTTAATGCTGGAAACAATCCATGTGAATTAATATATCACAATTACAATTTTGTAAATTGCACGTCAAAATTATTTTTAATGCGAATTGCAATCTTGAAATGCAATCAAAATTAGAGTAGTAATTACAAATTAAATTGACACGCAATTTAATAATATTGATAAGCATCTTTGTAAATATTTTAAAATTTGTAATTAATTTTAAGATATTTGTTTAATTTGTGATATTTTTACTCTAGTTTTTGGAAATGGAATTGTGATATATAAATTCACACGAATTGTTTTCAGTATTAAGATCCAGCTTGACACTTAGCTTTTATTTCTTAATTGTTTGTGTTGTTTACATCGCGATCTTTAAAACAATACTTTTTTATTATTATTATATTAATATTTTTATTATTTCTTTATTAATATGACATTGAAGTACTATATTAGACCGTGATATGAACACAAAACAGTTAAGGAATAAAGACTATATGATCAAGCTTGGATCTTTAATGCTGAAACAATTCCATGTAAATTTATATACCATCTATCCAATCCTGCAAATTGCGCGCTGAATTTATTTTTAGACTTGAAACCTGACTGGGAATCCTAACAGAACTAGAGTACTAATATTACAAATAGTTTAGCCCCTTTATTTCTTCTATTGTGTGTTCATATCGTGATCCAATATAATGTTTTAATAATATTATTTATACACGCGATATTTTTAAAATGTCTACTCTCTATATATATTAGTTATTGCGAAAAATATTATTAAGACCTCGGTAGTCTAACGGTGAAGACTTTCGCATGGAATGCGTGAGATCTCCGACCGAATATTTTTTGCAATAACTAAAATAAAATTATTTATAGATTTTACGATGTGTAAAGATTATTATAAAAATGCTTATGAGTATTAATATTAAACTGCTTATCAATTTAATTTGTGATATTATAATACTATTCTAGTTCTGCTAGGATTATGTTTCAAGTCTAAAAATAAATTCAGAGAGCAGTTACAGTTTGTTGGATTGGATTTATGGTATACAAATTCACATGGAATTGTTTCGACATTAAAGCTATTACAATTTATCATAAATTAGAAAATATTTTGTTAATATAGTCATGGTTTTAGAAAAGTTTTTTTTATTTAACCAATTATTATTTATTCCTTTTATATGCATATGAGAGTTTAATTAATGATGCAAACATTATTCATCTGCGGTAACTCATGTATAATTAACAAAAAAATAACGTATACCACATGCGTTTGCGGTAAATATCATTTTAAATTAACACGATACAAATGGAAACGTATTGAGACATATACAGTAACTTTCAACATACCTGGATCCACGGGGCCACACATAAAACACATAAAAAAAGGAACACGGAAACAACGTTCAAACAATTATTGCATGTTTCATCCAATATGATCTCAATTACTTCATCTTATCATATATACAAGTTGAACCATCTAGATAGCAATGAAAATTGTAATAATCATGGAATAATTATTACAATTTTCATTGCAAGTATAAAAAAGTTGTCAAATTTAAAAACTTAATAATCATTGGTAGTTTTGAAAAGAATACGTAGATTAATACAAATTATTCTATGCTACTTTTAACAGCATATGACCATTTTATAATTTTCGTTAGGAATAAAAATTATTAGGTATTCATAAAATTAGATGGCTCATCTCGAATACAAATATATAATGCCTCAAGACAAGCAAAGGAACCGAAAATACATTTCATGCCACATGTATGCGATCGCCCACAGTTTTGAAATTTACATCGGTTAGGTGCAAGACTCTGATTTATACTTACGAAAACGATTATAAAATCCAGGATTGTCCAGAAACTGGTGAAGTATTTACAG
This sequence comes from Acromyrmex echinatior, assembly GCF_000204515.1. The sequence continues at coordinate 1,512,277 of NW_011626762.1, read as the reverse complement.
AAGCCTAAAGCTAGCCATTTTAGGAGCATTTCAACGCTAAAAAGTGCGCAAAAGCCAAGGTTGGTCCAATAGAGAATCTTTTTCAAAAAAGGATTGTCGTCTAAGTAGATGTCCTCGAAGCACAGCGTTATGGAAGATGCGAAAATTAAAACTAGGATCATCCATTCGAAAGCTGGCGTATCCACGACCGATAGAACGACCGTACGGATTCTTATCCATTTTTTGCCGAGATCCGTGGCGAGGCAACGATTGATACAGCTGCACCTAAACAATCATATCCATCGAACATTATCCAATTGCACAATGAATAAACATTTAATAAAGCTTTGAATAACTGAATTTTGAACCTTTAATAAATTCTGAATTATTGTCTTTATAAGTATTTAATACTATAACTGCCGAAGGTGTTAATTTGGAAATTTTATCGAAACTTAACGTGATAAGACATTTTCGGGACCAAATTCGTAATCGATGCATCAAAATTTACCACAAACAACTTTGTTTATTTTAAGATCAAAATGGTGTCGACCAGTGTAATTAGCAGAGCTAAAATGATCAAAAATGACAAATCTGCTAAAATATTCAATTTTCAATTTGATTTTGATTTAAATTATAAATGATTTCAAGTATTTTTATTTTATACTATTTTAAATTGCCAATATAAACGAAGATAAAAATACATCTTACTTCTGGTAGAAATGCTGGGGAAAGCAATCAAGCGGCTCTTTATTCTTCTTATTCCTACCGAACCCGGGAAACGAGCCCATTCCGTCGATGTACCTTCCTTTACTATCTCTTCTGCCTCCGACCGTAAGCTCGTCCACGTAACTCACGAGAGCGTGCCAAGGACGTTTTCCTATATTTTCATCATTTCGAATGGCCAGCTTTTCCTCTGGCAGCATAGCTACTTCCTCGTCCGGGTTGACATCCTTGAGCACCTCTAACTCTATACTCTCCTCGGGATTGGTCTCGTTGCTGTTGCCCTTTTCGGTCAGCTTTTTATTCTCCTTGACTGTTTCCTGATTGCTCTGACTGTAAGTGGTGAGAGTGGCCTGACGATAGATCGGATCGTAAGTGAAGACCGGCTGATTGAGACTCTCTTGATACGATCTATTATAAATATTGTCTTTGGGAAGGCTCAGCACGGTCTCTTGGATCGCGTACTTCTCCTTATCAGACTTGTCCATCACCTCGCGCACGATCTGCTCTAGCCGGATATTCTTCTCGTTCTCCGAATTCTCCTTTCGATGCTTCTGCTTACGCACGATCGACCGTATGCGATCGAACGAACGCGCGAGCTTCGATTCCTCGCCGACTTCCTCCTTTTTCTGTTTTAACTCTTCGGAATTGAAGCTGTTGAGCAACAACGCCAAGAAGAGATTGAGAACCATAAAGTTGCCCATCACTAGAGCCGGCAGGAAAATTGCGAAACACGTACCCGGCCCATCGTCTCTTTCCGCACGCATGCAGTCCCATAATGGCTCGATCCACTCACCGCACAGAATGCGGAATATCATCATGAACGAATGAAAGAAATCGTTGAAATTCCATCGCGGCACCGGATCCGGATAGAACTTGTCCAAGGTGTAGTCTTTGCTAAACAGCTGCATGCCGATCACAGCGAATATATAAATCACAATTACCAACACGAAAGTCAAATTACCGAGCGCGCCTATTGTCGAAATGATAATGCTGAGGAGGACCTTCATGGTCGTCCAGGATTGCGCGAGCTTTAAAACACGTAACAGTCTGAGACCGCGTATCACCGACAAGCCATCTACCAATTCGAATGTTAAATCGATAAGCGACGCAGAAACGATAATCAAGTCGAAGTTGTTCCAGCCATTGTTGAAGAAATCCTTGCTCAACGCCAAGAGCTTCAGGAAGCATTCGAATGTGAAGATACTGGTGAACACCTTGTTGCCGATGTTGAGCGCCTGCCGTATCGACTCGCTCATGCCGTGATGCTCCATTGCCAGGAAGCCGGTGTTCAAGACGATACAAAGGGTGATCATTAACTCGAACAGGGGATCTCTCACCACCTTGACGCAAATTATTCTGCGATTTGTTTTCATGTCGCAATAAGATTAAGGAAAAGTAATTGTTTTTATGTGTGCAATCTGTGATCCGTTCTTCTTACTAAATTAATCCTAGAATGCTATCAGACATAAATTTTACATGCAACTGAGCCAAGTTATTGGAACGTTAAGCTATATATCAGTGGTCATTAATTTTTTCCAAAAATTTTGAAAATCACTCGAATTATTTTGATGAAACTTTAAATATATAGAAAATTTCATTAAAGTAACCTGAGTGGTTTTCTTTTACTTTGATACATTTTTCTTCTACTTTAACACTGTGTGTCTTTCAAACTAAATCGTTTCGACTATATGATCATATGATGTTTTCACCTTGAATTTATATGAGGAATCACTTTCGTTTTTTATTTTAAATTTTAATGAAGATTATACTATATATATAATTTTGAGCTATAAAATGCAAACAAAATTGCTTTCTGACTAATCGAATCTGATAATTAGGAGAAATTATGAAAAATCTCGAATAACTTATTTCCGTATAAAAAAATTACGTATCAAAGCAAATATACTGCGTCAATATCGATAGCGTTACAAACTTAAGAATATATTTTTTTTAAATTAAAAATTTATAATGTGAAATTATAAATTTTACATTATTTTACATTATAAATTTCTTTTATAATAATAAATTATAAATAATTATTATGAAAATTAAAATAAGAAAAGAATTAAAAAACTGAATCTAAATTTTATCAACAAAATAAATGTCCAAGTTTTGCTATTACGTTTAGAAATAATGTTTGTGTAATATATTCTAAACATAAAATATATTCTAAACATAAAATTAGCAAAACGTGACAGAGAGCGTAATTCTAATATAATTATATCTCGAAAAACTGTTTCATGTGGATAGTTTCAGATCAACGTAAAGTATGTTTTATTTCGTTCAATGTTAATTAGTAATTGTTTACGTATCAATCACGTGTAATGCATAACTACCCAGGTGTACAAAATTTTAGAAAAACGAATATCAGTAAGTTTACCTTATACAGACAATTCTGAAATCTTAGCCATCCTTCGTAATCAACGCAGCATTGAATACACTTATCGCAATTTCTATCTGGAAGATCGTCTGTAAGCAATTTAAATACGATGTTTTATTTTTAATTTTTATTTTAAAAATTTGAATATTCTCAATTTAATAAAAAAAATATAATAAAGAAAAAATTAATCTTTCGTTCGTGAATTATATCTGCAAATGTGTTAGCGTACTAATTTGGATATATAGCCGCGATTTTGAATAAATAATGAAGTTAGTCCATATAGTCAACATGATCTATTATAAGCTTTGAATATTCATCATTGAACATTTTAATTAATTAATAAACTATGAAATTGTATTTAATTTTGAAAAATTTTACTTGATTTTGATCAAAAATACATTATACACAGTTTATACATACAGTTAAGTAAAAACTGATGCTAAATTGATTAAGGAATAAATTTTAGTTTGTCAAATCAATCATATAAAATAGTATTTACGTGACAAATATTATCTACATCTTTTAAACATTTAATATTGAGAGAGAAAGAGAGAGAGAGAGAATAATAAATTTTGATTAAATCATAATTACAATGAAAAAGTAGTTAACAATGAAAAAGTAGTTAACAAATTTTTCTAAATAGAATTTCAGAAAAAGTTTTCAATTGAGGAAACCGTCAACTTTAAATTGATTCGGAAATACTTCAAGCCGCTAAAAAATTCAATTACCGGCAATATTATTTATAAAGAAACACTGCTAGCATATTGCAATTTTTTGCTCACCTAAAACTACAATGTGCGACAGGTACTCTGGCGGCAGCGCGTACATATGTTTCTTGGTTTTAACCCCGTTGCATTTGAGCACTCGAATCTCTCGATTGCCGGTCCTCACCGACACGGTGACCGGTGCCGGTGGGCAATCCGGGCGCATTTGTTGAATCGGTTGGATTCTACCGTGTTCCTTTGGGGATTTCTCCTGTGACTTCTCTACACGATGCTCCCGCAACTCGCGCTTGTCATGCTCCTCAGCGGACGTGACATCGTCGCCGTCATGATCGTCTACCACCCCGGAGTCATCCAAAGATGACTGCTGATTGCTATTGTTGCTGGCTTGTCTGGAATGTAACATACCCCGATTTGGCGCTAACCGGTGAACCGTATTGGGTTCCAACGGTCTGGGGCTAATGTTCTGAAGCGGCAAGTGGGAAGGTCGTACACTAGAGTGCCTGGGACTTGGACTTGGACTGGGCGTCATAGACCTGTAATGGAATTTAACATTATATATTTCGGAGAGTATTTAGTATTTTATCGAAAAGATTTAGTTATCTTCCAATAAAATAAAAAATATATTGAGATTTATTTATATTATTTTTAAATATTTGATATTTGATAGTATTTTTTTTCAGTTTTCATGTATTAAAGAAAATTCTTTGAAAAAATATTATCCAAATTGAGAATATATATTTTGATATTATTTTCTTTGATGTCTGAATTATTCTTTATATAATTTTCATAAATATCTAAATATAAGTGATGATAGATATTTATATTTCAAATTGCTAAGCGATCTACGCAATTGTGTGATTTTAAAGAGCTGAGGTCGTATCGGGGATTATTCGAGACATTACACTAATTAGATTCAGAACTGCATAAAGTTATAGCTAGGTTCAACGCGAAATCGATGCTCACAATTAGTAATGACATTAACTTTGGGAATATCCTGATCGTATGTATCACTAATCCAGATCATTTCTTGTTTGTAGTGTGTTACGGAAAATAATATAATAACTGCAAGGAAAGAAATAAAATTCTTTATGAAAAAAATTGAAATAAAAAGAAGTTAAACAAAATATTTTTTTGTCATAAAATCGAAAAATTAACGAGAAATTAACTATAAATTATACAAGAAAATAATTTTATATTCAGAAAGTAAAAACCTTTTTTAATTTATATTAATTAATTTCTTCTAAGAATAAACAATCTATCTTTTATATTTTCTTAGTTTCTTTCACAACAAACAAAAAAATATCGAAATATTAATAAATAATTAAAATCAACAACTTAATTATGAATAATTAAAATAAGAAAATTTCATGAAATTGCATAATCTTTACAGACTGAATTAGGTAAAATGAATTAGAGAACTGAATGAATTAGATAAAAATAAAATAGAGAAAATTTTATCTTTTAGTTTATTTCAAGCAAATTTTAATTTTTGACAGTATTGTAATAAATTGAAACATCAGCTACAAATGATTAGGTAAAAAGCATTTCATAAAATTTTCGCTAAATACAAAACAACTATGAGTTAATAAAAGAAACTAGAGACAGATGAGAATAATAGCGGTAGTTCTGAGATAGATTGTACAAAATTCGCCAGAATATGCGTTCCATACAGTATGGCCTACCATCTACTATTGTGAGATTGCAAGGCAAGCACATTTGCTTGCTTTTCTTTTATTACAGTTTCTCGGAAATGAGGGCGTTTACGATGTTTCTTTCTGTATTTCTAGAACTAGCTTGCTGCTTAATGACTTCGCAAACTGCATATATATTTATATATATATATATATATGTATATATATATATGTACACACACATATATGTATGTATATATATATATATATATATATATATATACATATATATTTATATGTACATCTATATGTATGTGTGTATGTATGCACTGTGTTAAATATTATTACTTTAACTCTCTGTATATAGGATAAAGGCACTGATTACTTTTAGTGCAAAAATGCTGCAAAATTAAAACGTTTTTGTTGTGATACTTGCTACTTCGTATTTACAGAAGCAAATGTTTTAACTTTATACTTGAGGTATTTTGTTCTTACTCATAGTCTTTTTCATTTTAAAACATATTTTTCTTGAATAATAAAAGCAGAAACAAATTTAATGTAATTCATGTTTCCTCAGTTTTATTTGATTTATAAAAGCTTTACACGCAATTGAACATTTAGAGAATTTTATTTATATTTTTTCAAGTTAAAAAGCTAAAAGCATTTATTTTATATAATCTTCTATAAATTCAATTTTTTTTTTCAAAAAATAAACGTTTTAATCTTGAACATAAATAGTTATTGTCGTATGTTTAGTATTGTGTCGTGTGTCGTGTATTTAGCATTTTTCGGTTAAACGAAATCAAAATCTCCATTTAGTAACTTGCAACCTTAACGAGTGTCCGATAGCAATGATGATGAGAAATTTACTGTATAAAATCGGTCGTAAATACAGATATAGAAACCTGCTGCGTGCACCACCGTTTTTCTCCTGGCCGATGCTGCTCCTCCCGCGCTTTCTTCTACGCGTCTTTTTCCTTGTATAACTGCTGAGCAAAACTCCTTTACGGGCATCAATTCTTTTTTGTTTATTTTTCGTCAGTGTCTTAATATTGATTTTCGACGGATCGAAACTAAACGTTGAATCTTCGCGATGATCCGTCAAGTCTTTCCTTCGTTCCTGCATTCAAAATACTCGGCTAAATGTAGATAACGTTGTAAAGTGCTAGATAAAAGTGATTAATGAAACAAACTAACATATAACATTTTATTGTACAAATTATTATTTTTAATGCATCGTTGTAAAATGTCAGCATAACTCATTCAAATACTTCGTATTTGAATTAATATTATATTTTGAAATGCAACTTTAACCTACCGAAGCTGACATCAAAATCTATAATTACTGACATTGGATCTGTAAAATCCATTTAATTTATGTTAACTAAAAAGTATTAATTAATTTAAAGGATATAATTTATATGCATATATAAAAAAATGTGTATGCGTGCATGTGTGTATGTATGTGAATACTAAATTTATTTTAATGGCAATAATTTAAATTTGTATAGATTCAATATAAAAAATTGAATAGATCCAATAAACTCATCAGCTTCGAAGGGTTAAAGTAAGACATAGGTATATGTCAAAAGTTGAAATAAAATACATACCTCGTTTGTAATCTCGGCTTCTTCTTCGTAACTCAACGCCACGACAGCCAGCATCAAATTTAATAAATAAAATGATCCAAAGAAAACGACGACTGTGAAGAATGTGACACTAATAGGTCCGCATGCCGATAACACCTGTTCAATAAAACTATACTTATCATTTCTATAACAAATCATTTGCCATATAAAGAATCACTCTATTATTACATTTCTATAACCATATAAAATATTTTATGATAATAAATTGATATGCTGGTACGTATTTGCAGCTGATATTTTCTCGGTGGATGCAATGATTTACACTTACATTTTACCCACAAAAGATATAATATTTTATAAATATAATATATTTTTTTTTAAACAAAGTTCATTAATTTTCACTTTCCATCAATTTTCTGAATACAACTATTAACTCTTATTCACTTAATATCAATTTAGAAAAAGCAAGTTAAAATGGACAATAAAAGATTTAAAAAAAGAAACTCATTTTATTTAATTTTCTCTAAAAGACGCGTCGAAGGAATTTGGAAGCACGAAAAAGCGCACGACTTTTGTTACAGTCTCCATTTATACCATGAAACAATGAACAAAACAAATCTTTCAGACGACAACCTTGTTGTAAACATCCTCCCAGTAATCTAAGGTAATCAGTTGAAAGGTCGTGAGCATCGACCACAGGAAATTATCGAAGTTGGTGTAACCGTGGTTTGGATTAGGGCCAACGCAGAGACAAGTGTAGCTTTCGTTGCAATGCCTGGAAAATAGGAAAGACCCACATTGTCGACACTGTAATATCCGTGTTAACCGTGAGAACGGTTCAAGTGTTCGCAGTATACATGTCATCAAGTGTGGAAATATTACTCGTCACGGCCTTTACCGTGTCAGTATTCGCGGTCAGTCCGCGGCAGCTATCGACTATGTGACCCGCATTCGTTAGGCAAGAATATTTAACGCCTCATTATCTCGTAAAATTAAAATTGGAAAATTGCAACTGTGTAATTCTTGTCATCATGTTTTACAACGTTTCATCCCCTAGAAACAAAAAAATATATGTCGTGCTAGTCCTATCATTTATTCATTCTTTTCTTACGCAACATTTTTCACATAATTAAAAGATAACAATTAATCTTTAATGAAATCTGGATATTGCAAGATATTTAGATGTCAAGTGATATTCATTAAATATCTGTGTGTTTTATGAAAAAATAACAGCAGATATAAAAAAAAACGGTTTTGCTGAAATATCTAAAAATTTAGCTTAAAATAGAGAAAAGTAATTTTGTTTGAACCATCAAACTATTTGCTGCATTGTTATCAATAGCTAAGCTACGTAATTATTTTGATGGTCCAATGAAATTATTTTCAGATCCGTATGTAACTAAATTTTCGAATACTTCAGCAAAATCGTTTTTTCTGTGTACAGTTATAAAATTCGGCGTGAAACACCCACAGAAAATTGTCATAAGTGTAGTATTTCCACGGACGAGTTCTTCACAAGGATGTCTCATCGAAAGTGCCAAGAAACTGTTAGCTCTGGACATATCGATCGAATAAAAAGCCTACTTTCCACGGAATACTGCACCGATATATCGAAAGAGTAACCGTAAAGTTTGTGCGCCGCTGTAAAGCAGTAAAGCTTTTGCAAACTTATTTATACGAGTTGGGCGAATTCGTGCATACGTGCGCTCGGCGTAATCATTTGGGGAACGTATGCTTCCCAAAAATCAATAGATATGGAGGTGCTCTCACACGTTCGCCAAAGTACATGAAATAAACCGATCTTAACGATACGCTCGAGCGATCAGGCATAACCGGATATCATAATGAAAATGTTCTTATGTCGCCCGTGATTAATTAGTAGCTGTGACAAATAATCATGTAACATCGTCGGTGATCGTGTGATCATATAACAAATAATCATATAACGTGACAAATAATTACATAACATTGTCTGTAACAGTTCACTGATTTTATACAATTGCCGATAATCAATGATGATTTATGTTTTATCTAGGGTTGGGTAGTGCTAAGTTAAAAGGTTAAAAAGTTAAATAATTTTAGCTTGATTTACAAGTACGAAGTAATGCTTATACCGGTTGAAACTAGATTTTAAATGCTTTAAATAATTTCATGTGAATTTATATACGTTTGTAGTTTCTCAAATTGCGCTCTGAATTAATTTTCTGGATTCAGAAACATAACTGAACTATCATAATAATATTACAAATTAAATAGCTTAGCTGATTTATCTCATATATGATTTATCTCATTAATCTACTGTTATTAAATTAATAAGATTATTTTCAATTAGACCACTGTTATGCAGTCAGTATATTATTTTTAGTGTACGTACTTCTTGTTTTCGTACATTGATTTTTTTTCCAAAGGACATGAAATCTTTATAATTGAGAAATTTTTGTAGCTACTCTCTTCTTTTATAGATACTTTATTTGGCTTCGGATAAATTTTTCTATAGTATAGAACAAAATTTTAATCGAGTTATTAAAGACTACTGATTTTACACAATTGCTAATAACCAACAACGATTTATATTTTCATCGCGAATGAGTTTCTATTAGAAATTTCTGAACATTATATTTCTATATATAAGATACGTTATGAAAAAAATTATTTTTTATCATGAATATTTCTCACATAAATACAATACAATTCCCTATAAATTTTAAACGGAAGGATAATTAAAATTTCCAAAATAATACAGAAAAATATGATATTATATTAACAGCATTAATAGTTTATTTGATAATAATATTGTTAATTTAATGACAAATATTATGCATGATATATACAGTATTATATATAATAATATTATATAGTATATTATATAGTATTAATATTTTATTACAAGAAAAACAAGATATATCTGTTTCATTATTACTGTTATTGAAAATTAATAATTTTTTATTAGATCATTGTTATCTAATGTTATACAACTTTTTTCTTCATGTACATTCTTTTTTCTATTCACAAATTTTCTCTCCAAAAAAATATGAAATTCTTGAAATTGAAAACCAGTTTTCTTCGCAAATGCTTTACTTGACTTCGGGTAAATTTTTCCGCAGTAAGGAATAAAGAAATTTCCGTCGGGTTGTCGAAGACTGCCGATTTTTCATCGAGAAAAATAAACGTGACATTGAGAAATTTTGCTATAAGACTGACATGTCGATTCAGAGAGACAGTAAAGCCATTTTTCTCGCCTCCCTTGCAATTTCGTCGTGAGGAGAAAATCGAATGGCACTCATCTAGAGATGTTGACGCGAGGTAACACGATCCACGCATCTTTCGAATTAGCTTATCTAAAGTGGAATCGGAGATGGCAGAGAGACACGAACCTGGCGCCGGTTACGTTGCCGCAGATGATCGGCTCCTCGTCCTCGTTGAACGCCCAGTTGGATGAGTTCCAAGTCCACCTGTTGGCGACACGAAAATTCCGTTAGCGTTTCTGTCTCGGATCCCCCAAGGCCCGCGATCTCCGGAGATTTAAAATGAGAGAATTACGAATCCACCATCTTTCTGTGTGTTATCGCGCAGCAGTCAATTTATCAAATTAATTTTCTGCAATTTGCCGTTGTGCAATATGTGGGCGAATGAATCAAATTAGCTATGAATAATATTCGATAAAAAACGTGATAATAACATATAGAAGAATGGATGAATAGAATGAACAGCACATCCATAAGCGTATGATTATAAAGAATCCAATACTTTTGTCTTTATACAATATATTATGAATTGTGATTATTCTGTAATAATATATTATATAATTTTCATATGTATGATGTTTCCTATTTCATCTAGAAATCATATCCGTTCCAAAAAAGACAAATCACGTAATTTAATTACATTTAATGAGTACAGTTAATAAGTAAATATTACTCTGTCAAAAGTGAAATTATTAAAAAAAATCATTAAAATTGTCACAACAAAAAGGATGAGATTTGATTAGTCAATAATTTTTGTAATAAAAAAACATTTAAAATTCGAAAAATAGTTTTTCCTCTTTTCTGGGAAATTTAATTTAGCTAAACTTCTGAAAACATTTCAATTGTTAAGAATTTTTGCAAAAATATTCGAAATAATGACTGCTTCTAAGTGGATTTTTATTAATAAGAAAAGATTTAATGCCAAAGTGTTTAAATAAAGTTATTTGTTTTGTTAAGAATTTGTTGCTTGCTGTACATAGAGTGGAATACTTTACACTGATAATAATGTCAAAATGAGGATATGATTCACGTATATACGAGAGTGTATAAACTTATGTGGAATCTGGCTTTGCATGGGAAGTTGAAAACCGATGTGAAACCGAACAATCATTGATCTCGCTTTGCATTGCAAAATATATATGTGTAAAGGATACGTTTATTCCTTCCTCTTCTTAGAAAAATGGGAGGAGGGTAGGGGATTTTGTCTCCCCCGACTGGAAGGGAAAGGTTCGGGGGAGCAAAGTTTCCTGAGTCTCATGAATCAGGCAAGTACGTGATATAAGCATAGCCGAGAAGTAGGAAAGATCCTCTCTTTCCCGCTTATCATATTAATAACTTCTAATTAAAAAAAAACATTGAAGAATTAAATATTAAAGTGCACAGTGATTAAAGAGAAATATATATGAATATTTATTATCGACAGCAATATATGCTACGACTTTGCAGTTGTGATATACAAGTATGATACCTTATGTAGGAATCTGTCTAACGTTTTCTTATTATTTTTAGTATAGGTAGTTTTTATTATTTTTAGTATAGGTATTGTAACATCATCGATTTAGTAAAGTAATTTAATAGATGTATCATTTATTTAATGTCTTCATTTATCATTTGTGAAGATTCATGATACGTTCTACCTAGAGGTTTTGCTAATCTTTTTGGTATCCATTATTTTCATATATTGTAGACTTATCGATTTAATAAGACAAAGATTAATTATATTACTTACATAATATATTGGGTTGGCAAGGAAGTAATTGCGTTTTTTTAGCTCAAAGTTGTACATATAATGAATAAAATTTAAATTTAAAAAAAGAGTTTTAAAGCTCGAAATCTCTACTTTTAAAAGCTTACCACATTTTTTAAGTTTATGTGAGTTTGGTAATTTTTACATACCAAAAATTACGAGCTGAAAAAGACGGAAAATTTTCTTCTCACTTTGTGGGTTTGTGGTAACGTGCCCAATTGAGAAAATTTTCTCAATTATCTATCGTGAAAGTTTGATACTTTTCCTACAAAATCGTTTTTTTTAAATATTCCTACGATTTTTGGTTACTGAGTTATTGCGGATTAAATAAAAGGATCATTTTGACTTTAATTGCTCATAACTTCGTTAAAAATTGTCGTATCGCAATTTAAAAAAGAGATTCTTAAAGCTGAAACTTTACTCTATCAAGATATATTTATATTGGTTGATAAGAAAGTAATTGCGGTTTTTACTGATAGATGCCTTTTAAAAAACGCAATTACTTTCTTTATTTATTATTTGTGAAGATGATTAAATTAATATATATATAAATTTATACATTTTTAATTTTTATATTAAATTCATTGTGAAATTTCTTTTTAAGTTTTCGTTTTAATTAAAAAAGAAGTTTTTTAAGCGAAGTTTCCAAAAAAACGATAAAATTATTAGGTGTTGGAATTAATTCGTAGCGTTTTTAATGAAAGAATGTTATTTATTTCACATGAGCATTAAAAAATACATTAATGAAAGTACTTCCCATCACTTGTAAAACGCTACGAATTAATTCCAACACCTAATAATTTTATCGTTTTTTTGGAAACTTCGCTTCAGCAATATAAAATTTTATTCAAACATTTTTATTCAAACATTAAACTTTTCTTTTATCTACGAAAATCTATTTAATAACCCATTTATTTGACATAATTTCGAGTATTTCTGCCAAAATTTATGGTAATTGAGCGTGGGACGTTTTCGAAAATTTATTTCTTAGTTTTTTGAATTGTGTACTACTTTTGAAGTAAGAGAATGATATTATCAATCACTTTCAATTATTAATAGTAAATCAGAAATGAGCGTCGTTTATTCAATACAAAGCAAAATTAATTTCTCGTTTTCACTTAACGCTGTATTCAATTCTAATATTACGGTTCCAGTTACCTATGATGAAAATGATAATCATGTAACCGCATTCAACGAGAATTAACACGGTGGGAATACGCGTATTATTTGCTTATATGCGCTTACGCCTGTAGCAACGTTTCCTCGTCTCGAGCAGCAAGATCATCGTATCGTACATCGCTATCCATGACAGGAATACAACGTTACCAACCATTCAGTTTAACCAATGTGAAACAGTATATCCTACCAAGCGGAATAAATTGCCACATACTGTTTCACTGTCATTTGTTAGAGAATTACAGATGCGATCATTCTCTAATGAAAGGTGAATTTGCGTAAATCCTGTAGAGGATTTCCACCTCATTCTTCTAATTAATATTAAATATTATTTCCTTTTAGTTATACAAAAAGTAAATAAATTATTAAAAGTATAGAAATTATTAAAAAATAAATCATTTATTTAAATTTATCATTTTTTATTTTCATTCATCTTTATATTGTTTTACAACTAATAAGCCTCACTTATAATTATTATTTCGTTTTATATCAATTTTTTTAATTATATTTTGACCAAGTCTTGCAAAATCTAAATTTAACATGAAAACAATTTTATTTAAAATTTAAAAAAGCGGTACAAATTGTCGTTATAGTATTTCATTGCCATTTGCTAAAGAGTTACAGATTGTTTTTTATTTATGCAACCCTTAAACTAAAGACAACTATAATCTAATATGGGTGTCTACTCAAGACGCCTTATTCACTGTTTCTAGGTAATTACACGATTAATTTAACAGATAGTACTAATAGCTTGTACAAATTGTCCGTCTGACTCGATTACATCAGCTTATTGCTCAATTTGTTCATTCTATTATCGTCAGTAAAGCAAAATGTCGTAGTCGTTACGTAATATAAGATAATTGCTTCCTATAACTATCAAAAGATTGGTTATTAATTTTATTATATGCTATTGTAGCTTTATATTTATACTTTACATATATTTAACACTATATATTTAATTTACATTTTTGTTACAACATTTCGTTTATAATCAAAGAAAAAATTTTTTGTAAGGTAGTACCTATTTGGCCAACTTATAGACATATCTATATTAGGTTGTAATGTTTTTTTAATTCTTTTGTTATTTCAAACCACGGATTCTAATTCAGCTGCTAAACATCGTGAAAGTAAGTAGATAAGTAGATAAGCTTATTGTTTGGAAAATAGTTCTTTGTGTATTCTTATATATGTTAATAAACATCAGTATATTAATAAACTTATAATCTTATACATCCAGAGAAAAGGTTGCTTCGATTTAAATTTTTCTTTGCTATATAGTTAAAAAAACAATTCCTTTGATTTGTGAAAAAGTTTGTTTGATTAAAACATTATTTTTTAAAATTAAATAAAATTTAAAGAAATTATGCTCGAATCCAAGAAATGATGTTAAAATCATGATTTCTTTAAATCAAATAAATTATATTTGATTTTAAAAAATAATGTTTAAATCAAAGAAATTTTTTCACAAATCAAAGGAATTTTTTCTTTAATCGTATAGCAAAGAAAATTTCTTTAAATCGAAGCAACCTTTTCTCTGGGTGTAAGATTAATATTAGATCACTTTATTTTTTCTAACATTTTTTTTTTTACGAAAAAGAATGAAATATGTACTTAAGTCATATTGAGAACATATGTAGTATGCGCGAAATGTTACTTTTTTTTATCTTTACTATACCTATATGTAAATATGTAATATGTAAATATGTTTCACATTTTTTATTAACAGAAATGAATGTTCTCTTTTTTAAATATGACCACTAATTTTCAATTTTGGACTCAATAAAAAATTAGAAAAAAAATCGCAAAATTTAACAGGGACTTGATAGGATTATTAATTTCAATCATGTTTAATGTTTATCGATTGATATTAATTGATTTTAATTGAACGAGAAAAATTATATATATATTTTGAAAAATCTAAATTTAACATAAAAAATATCTTATTCAAAATACATCAAAATAAATTTCGCAGAAATTTAAATACAAAATCAAAAGCTATCGCATTCTATTATTGTTTCTACATTTAGTTGATATTTAATTTATAACTTGAATGTATTATTTCCGACACACTCTTAATTCTCATCATGATGAGAATCGTAGGGCTTTCTTCTTATGAATTGAGTTCATGAACAGTACGAACATTTCTATTCCTTTTTTTTTACAACTTTTCAGACTATTTTTCCACTTCTAGCCACGCGCATATCCCCACATAAATCAATACCCGTATACTCCATTCTCGTAAAAAAAAGTGTCCCTTGCTCTCCGAGAGCAGGTTTAACGCATAATGATGCATCCGTGCATCATTATGCATCTTCTCGAAGAGACGCATCATGTCACACGTCACGATTTGATGGGATGTGCACCGAACACGGATCGATACTGTCGAGCTGAGAAGCGCGGACAATGAGATCCACCGGCGGATAGTTACCTAAGCACGTGGTCCGTTTGGTATAGCGACCGGAAACACGATAGCAATGCTTGTAAAGGCAGTGCACCGCATACTGACGGATTACGACACGGACGTACTAACACGTGCTCTCTATTTCCACATTTACTGTTCTACTCTCTTTGGTTTAATCAAAAATTTGCTCCTTTTTTCGATTGCTTCTGTAATATAAAAAGACCAAGACAGTTTTGATATGTCATAAATTTGCACGATATTTTATTTACCCTAATCATTATATATTATCCTATCAATTTATACACAGTAGAAAACACTTATACTTGTATTAAAACAGATGCTTGAATTTTTAACATACTCGCGTATTAATTTGACATAATGTGATTATATTATTTGAATATTTTGTGTTAAATAAATATTTAATTTTTTTTTAGTGTTGATACAAATATTAAAATAACGCAATTTCTGAATAAGTAAACAAATAAATAAGTAACAAATAAAATAAGAATAATATAGTTTTAAAACATTAAGCTAAATGAATGTACGTATTAATTCAACTGTAATTTATTAAATGTTAACTTTATTGAAAAATATGCTTTTACAATTTGTTTCCAAATTATGTCAAAATGTTATAGTTTTGTATTAATTTTTAAATAATATTTGTGTTACTTTCATTTTTAGCAATATAAATTAACTTAATTAATGTAAAAATTTGGATTGTTTGGAATGTGTGAAATGTGTTAAATTTAACACGAATTTTTTAATTGTTTAAAAGAAATTTCTAACTGTGTAGAAGAGCAATATAGAGTTACATAGAATGATATCAGCAAATGATTTCTTGTTATGCAAGTAGTGATTGACTAATTAGTCTTGTAATGTCGGAATTTCACTTACACCCTTTTTGCTCGTCTTAGCCTTTTTAAATTGTAGGTTTGCAAAAACGAGCTTTAAATTTATATTTATTGCAAGAGCAATATGTTTTTACAAGAATGTATCTGATTTCGATTACGAAAAATAATTGCTTGTAATTAAAGGCAAATTTTCTCTGCGCATTCCTTAAGAGATTGAGGTTTTACTAAAGGATTTTCTGAATTCCTCATTAGTCTTGGGTGTCAGACTATTTGGATCCACCACTGCGCTTGCGGAAACTGTATCGTTGATTATGGTCGGATTACTGCGACGATTAAGCACCGCTTTAGATGATCCTGCATGATTTACATATCTGTGGTGATGCACGCTTATCTTGATTATTTAGAATAATCTTTCCCTCCTTTGTGTCTTTAATTAAACCTTCTTTGCGCAATTCGATTTTATTTTACGATATGAATAATTTTCTTAGTATAATATTTATCATCGATTAGTTTCGTATTGAACATGATTAGATCGTAATTTACAAATAGGAATTTATCATACTTATTTCTCATTAAGAATTTTATGATGAGAAAGAATGCGCGCGTAATAACCGTATTATCTTTTCGTCGAAGTCGATACAAATTTTGTGGGATAATATTTTATTGCAAGTGCGCTTGTATTTGAAATTATACAAAAATAGTACAAAAGTTTCTGTGTTGTGTGTTGGAATATTAAACATTTTTCAACTGCATTGTGGAATATATTTCTCTGGCAAAATCTGTGCGAATGATATTTTCACTACCGGCTTAATATAATACTTCACAGTTCTCCAATATACAGTTTCTCCGATTTGGAGAAACGTCAGATAGAGATAGATATATCCAAAAGTTACGTTATTATTTTTGGAATTTGGATTTATTTACATTTTTTTTTACGATACGACTAATTATAGATCTTTGAAGTATAAAGGAAAAGCTAACAATGCTAATGCAAAATCCAATATATTTACAAATAAATAACTAACCGCTTATATCAATCTATCAATTTATAATATTGCATACTTAATTCGAAAAACTGGAAACTTTATAAAAACTTTATATAGAATCAATACTGCTTAACGTTCAAAGTTTCTTTAATATATAGATATATTTGACATGAACAATTGAGATTATGTCTCAATATTTTTCACATAAAAATTCGGAATTAATTAGAACTGAATTTTACGCAAGCGTAATAATGAAACTTACTCCCTCCAGTCGATTTGCGTCGTATTTGGCTCTTGTTGTTTCACACACTTATTCCTAAGTTCACCCATATAAACTTGCAAGGCAAACAATGCAAAAACCATCAGGCAGAAAATCGTCAGCGTCATTACTTCGGCAAGTTGCTTGAAGCTGTGTAACAGCGCGTTGATGATAGTTTTTAGACCTGTAACATACATTACACATACATCATTTTCTATCAATTGGAATTTTCCCTTAATTTCATATTTGATATTTGAATGTTGCTTTTATTCCGTAAATATTTCGAGATATTCCGAAATACGCTTAAAATGTTTTTTAGGAGGGGAAAGAATTTTATGAATATTTCAGAAACGTTAGCTGGATTACAATTATGAGAGATTATCCCATACAACATAATTCTAAATAATGTCCAAAGGATGTCATATGGACGCTCGGAGAATTGTATTCTGTGCTATCTTTTAATAAATATACTGAAATATATTTTAATTTCACTTCTTTTTTTATGGCATTATTTTTATCTTTCCGTTATATTTTTGAACATCTTTGTTTTGATATGCATATTTGCATAAAAACATTGCATTTTAATTTCACTACTTTTTTTGTGATATTATTTTCGATTTTTTTCATTATATAATATTTTAGAATGTACTTACAAAATAATTTTGCGTAATGATATTGCAAAATATACTTGATACCTTTTTTTACATTTTTATTTAATGTCTTTATTAACATTTTTTATGGATATCTAGTAGTGAGAAAACCAATCTTGTCCAAGTAGAAAAAGAAGACAACGATGACATACACATACATTGGACAGAAAAATGCATGCATATATTTATATCTATGCATCAAGTATACTTACGAACATGATCATTGTTTCATTTTAATTGTAAAAAAAAATCTACATTCTTCCCTAATACAATACATCCATTTTTTTTTATAATATCAATTTATTTAAACAAAATAATTTTTTATTACATAAGCATCCTTTCTGTAAATAATATGCTGTAGCATCTCTTTCATGACATGGTAGTGTTCCTTTCATGATAAAAAGATGTTATTAATGTAAACTTTTCAAAAATATACTTGACGAGAGACGCTATCACGTCTCCTGATTAAGCTTCAGTGGGTAAGTCGCAGTCGATTTTTTTGAGACCGCGGCAACTTTACTCGAGAAACATCTTATTAACCTACTAGCAAAGATGCGATATTCATTATAGCGTATCTTTAGAGAGGTATTCATCAGCCTTTAGGAATCCCACAAAGCATGAATTGCCTCACGACTTCCATCTGTTCTTAAAAATATTATGTTACGAATATGCTTCGATCTTCTACTGGGTCGTATGCGCTCGATACCCAATTCATTGTTTGACTTTTCAGGATTACTAAGAGAAACTTATTGTTAGAGATCGAAGATCTTCAATTTATAGCATTCAGTCATGTACGTTCGCAAATATTACGAATATTTCTTATTTATTTTTTTATTTGACTTTAATATTAGAACATATGGGGAAAAGACTTTGCGATCAAATCAATAAATCACGTTCGATGAATAGCTGTATACATTCGCGTACTTTTTGGATTTGTACACGCGGCATTTGAAATCGATATCACAGACCGTCGAGATAAATCACGATCCTTTTCATCGAACGTACGATAGATGCGAAACGGAACGGTTTCGATAACATCTGGAATAATCTCCCTGTTCTCTGTTCACAGAACAGAGATGACATTCGCTGTATTCGAATTCCCTGTTCATGCGAACTTCGGTCAAAGTTCGCCGTTCGTATATATACCACATCGACCCCGCCATCTCTTTTCCGTGAACAAGAGATGACTTAAATCTTCTTCCGCCATCCCCGAACCTTAGTCGCTTTGTGGTTTTCATTCGAGTCGCCAGAGACGGACAGCCGTTTATAATTTCCTACTATACCTTTTGGTTTTTTTAATTTAACTAACTTTAGACTGCTCTGGCAAACCTGTTAGTTTTCGTGTCTTTTGCTTTGTTATTTCGCGTTGAAATTTCAACATGTTCGGTCTAAAACCGCTCGACATGCGCGTCTGATCAATGTTGTCGTTTCGTTTTGCACGTCTTTTACAAGATAATTTTTATTCATAACTTTTATTTCCCGCAAATAAATATAGAACGGCTAATAATCTAAACATACGATTTTTGACACCATTAAAACATATAATGATGTTGATGAAGTAATAAAAGGCGAAAGAATTAAAAAAATATATGTATAAAGATTGATTTAAATAAAATTATTTGGAGCAACAATGCACAACCTATGGCACAATTGTGGATTTTTGTGACCTGCCGGCTTATAGCTAAAAATGTATTGTAAAATTTTCTATTTTATGCAAACAAAAATATTAACAGCTCGAAAGATTTTATCTCTTTCTCAAATTAGTCTTCTGAAAATGATCTTTAGGGAAGATCAGAATCGGTTTTCACAGTTTTTGAATAATAATTAAAAAAAAAGTGAATGTAAAATTTTGAAATACTATTTAAGTTATAATATATCTATATCCCTTAGGTATTAAAAAAAAACTTGAACACACATCATTGTACAAATAAGTTATTTAATTTTATTTGAAGCTGCAAAAATGTCAATTAGATCGATATTTAGGGTTGACTGTCACACGTTCCAGGATTGGCAGTAAAATATTTTTTATGAATAAGAAATACAAAAATTCAGCTTTTTATTTTAATGTCAATTCTATATTTTAGGAAATAATGCTCTATAAGCGCAAAATATGGAATGATATATGAAAATTATAAAAAAAGAAATAATATTATAATATTTCGAAAATATTGTATATAACATTTTTTAAATATTATTTTAATATTATCCTTGGTATTATGAAATTGATTATCACACAATCCCGAGTCATTTTGGACAACCTATCTCACATGGTTATTTTTAGTAAAAGAGATTGTATTTACAAACTGGTCAGAATAATGATGAATTAACTACAAAAAATTTTCTGAGATATGTCACTTTCTATTCCTTCAGTAGAAGGAAATAGCAATTAATAATGCTAAAAACTTGCCAGACAACAAAATAGAAGATAAGAAAAATTTACTCACCAACTTAATTTTCTTAAAAGGTTTTGGGAAAATGTCGGGGAAATATAAACAAGATAAATAAACATTTTTTCATGAGCTTGATCATTCATAATTTCTATAAATTTTTTGGGCTGATAAATCAAATGATGCAAGTTCTTCTCTCTATCCGAATCGCAATGTGACACGAAGTAAGCTCGGGCAATTCCCTTTAACACGCTATCGCAAATTTACAAACCTGTCCCACACCGAGTGCAGATCAGTGTTGAATATTGCAAGAGATTGCAAGGGAAACGATTACGAGAGCGATTCGCGAGTGGAACCGCTAAACGTCCTCATGCATATATTAATACGCAATCATAAATGGCCGCAAAAAAAGCCGTACGTGCCACGAACGTTTAATTATGTATGTGGAACATCGCGATGAATTCTGATGTCGAATATTGTAATTTCAATCAAGTTATTAATACTATAATAATGTTATAAAGATAATAATAATGCATAAAAAAATGTACAAATATCTAGGTTATCAATGCAATGTATTATGAATCCCGCTATACTTGATTGTTATTCAGTTTTTGTCATGCGAATGGATTAACGCGATAAATCACGATGTGCTTACGTGGAGCGCGAAAGCAAGCGATTTTTAATTATTCGGAGCAACCATTTATACTGATTTCAGCGAAAAGTATATAAATGCGGTCTTGATTTAAAGTCACAATTAATACGAGAAACGGTTCAGTTTATCTGCCGCTGATTAATGCATGTCTACTGACATCGATTAGTGCGCATTTAATCGCTATAGTATATAAAATGCTAAATTTTTGTCATCTGTAATCAATACGTATCGACACACGTTCACATTCAGTTGTTTCATCGCAATAGTCATAAATGTACATTTTATCTCAGGAAAAGAGAAACAATCCCTGTTTTTTTCAATAATAAATTAAACTAGACTGTTATATGAATAAATACAATAAGTAAAAGAGTGCCAAATACGTACACGGTCGAGATCTATTGATATCTAATTAGATTTTGATATCTAATTATACATCTATGTAAATTTTAAATACATCTTTTGATCTCAGTTATATAAACTCGCTGTTTATTATTTTTACTTAATGAAATAAAATGATCACTGAAATTGTAAAGCTAATTTTTTTTTAAGACTAACTGTTTCTTTTTTTTTTCCATTAAGTTATGAAAAGAATGAATAATCATCGTTTTTCTATTTGAGGCGAGAAAGTCTATTTGGTACTTTAGGTATTTCTCGTTGAATCAAACGCAGGGAAATACATGTCTCAGAAACTCGCTGTATTACCTGGCATAATGGATACAGTCTTAAGTGCTCTCAACACCCTGAACGTCCTGAGACCGGCCAGATTTCCGACTGCCATCCCAATAGTGGCGTATCCACTGGTAATTACAACGAAGTCCAACCAATTCCAGGGATTCCGCAGATAAGTGTACTTGTTCAGTATAAATCCCTTCGCGATTGATTTTATCACCATTTCCGCCGTATATATGGCTAGGAAGATTAATCTGTAACATGAGAAACATCGGACATCAGATCAACTATCCGCCAACGTTCGTTATCGAAAACTGATATATTTACAAAAAAATCAAAATATTATTTAACAGTTTTATGATTTCCAAGAAATATAAGTGTTTGTTCGTATTTAGATCGTTTCAAATTTTGTTTTAAATATAAAAAATGTTACATTTAATGATATTGTAAAACATATTCATAATCTTTATAACGGCAACACAAATAAGTACAGAGTTTCAATAGTCATTTATTACTGACAAGGGAACGTTCCAAATTGCAAAAGCGATATCAAAAAATTAAAGCTACCAGTCAAAAGATCACGTTTGAAATAGATATTCTAAATAGTTAAATCTTGTAGATTCTGCACTCTATTTGGTACGAAACATATTTGATCATTTTAACTTTGAGATAAAATATCTCGAGAGCAATATATTTCTGGAAAAAACGTTTTAAATAAAAGTTAGAGTTTGAAGAAGGTCATTAGATGAGCTACTTAGATTTTAGAAAAAAACCTCGGCCTTATTGGGCCCAAAACGGGCCCTAAATCCAAAATCTAAGTAGCTCACACCTGATGACTCACTTCAACCTACAACTTTTTATTTGAAACATTTTTTCCAGAAATATATTGCTCTCGAGATGTTGGATTGTTTTCAAAATATTTTGTATCAAAGTTAAAATGGCTAAATATGTTTCATATTAAATCGGATACAGAATCTACAGGATCTCAAGATTTGACTATTTAGAATATCTATTTCAAACGTGATCGTCCGATGGTAGCTTCTTGATACCACTTTTGTAATTTGAAACGTTCCCTTGTGAGATCAACTGTTACTATATAAACATGAGATACTAATTTATACTTACTCGGCATCGTCAAAGGTTTCGGTCATGGCTAGGAAGACGCAGTTAAGAAGGATAGTAGCCATGACCACGTAATCGAAGTACTGATTCGTACTTAGGAAGATACAGCACCGCCGTATAGGATTCCATGGGGAGAATATAAACCAACTGTTGGTCGCCGTAAACCTATGAATGTAATTTTTGCGAAACCTCTTGGATACCACGCAGAACGTCTGAAACATAAGAATAAATAAGATCTTATCGATGGGTTTAAAAATTTGAATCCACAGGGATGGAGATCTAAAATTATATTCCTATACTGCAGCAATAATGAGACTTTTTGTTGCTCTATATTTTTTGAAAAAGTTTCCGGTTGCTGCCAAAAGTTTCTTGATATTTCTTTGTTTTTGTTGTCAACAATAAAAATTGTTCTTTGTCATGTGTATCCAATTAATATGTATCCAATTAAATTTATATCAAAGGAAAATGAGAAGGCGTCAACAAGTCGCAATAAAAATTTCTTCAATCTGAACATTCACTTGCTAATATCTCAGTAAACGTATATAACAGTTTCTATAAATTAAAAAATATCTAATATTGAGTCATTTAAAAAGTATCCGCGGTTTTTTCATTCAAAAATTGAACAAAAAACCGCGGATATTTTTTAAATGACTTAATAAGAAAAAACATAGAAATAATGATTTTTAAGAAATTAATTGAAGAAATAGATATTTAGAGACTTTTTCCAATAAACAATATAAATACAAAAACTTAAAAGAAAATTTTGGAGAAGTTTTCAAGGTTGTTGAAGCAGATATAACAGAAGTCAAGTTAATCCGCCAAGAAAGAAAACTAATCCATCAAGAAACAATTTTTAAGATAATTTTTTATTGAATACCATAATGTCTTGTTACAATCAGATCTAACTCGTTTTTATATTAAATAAAAATCATATTTATTCAAAAACAGTTCCTTCAGTGTACTTAAATAGACTTTTTAGTAAAAGTTTCTTCCTCATTTGTAATAAAAATTTCCGATCATGTTTTAACGTTACACATTCTTTAATTTGACAAAAATAGTTGATTTATGGAGCGTTTCACGTTGCATTTCATGCATTCTTTTATTTTATATATATTAAATAAATTGATGTTTACTAAATAATAAAAATTCTTAAAGTTGTATTTGCTAGAATTTTTTCGTTGTTATTGTTTAATAACTCCATGATTAGATTTTAATTCATCAAAAAAAAGATTATTTTACGTTCATATAAAAAATATTTTATAAATATATAAATATATTTTATAAATATATTTTATAAATATATATTTTGTAAATAATTATCTTTTTTGATACATCTTCTATTTAAATATCGCTAATTTCATTTTTTTTAAATAAAAACCCACACACAGGTGAATTTTTTTAGCACTTTGAAGCTGTCTAACGAACAACTGTATCATTAAAATTAAATTCTGTTATGGAATGCATAATTAACCTCATATTTTATCTATGTTCAACGCAACGAGATGCAAAACAACGATTCATTCGTTGAACGTGATGCTTAAGCAACGTGCTAAAACAGCGCAGACTCCAAAAGCGGCAGTGGGTCAACGCGTAATTATTAATAAGCCGCTTCAGCATTCAGATAACCGACGGCGGGATATCTACCAATTCAGAGAATGGGTTCGTGGGATGGTTTTAAAACCAGTGACAAGATTCCCGATTATTTTCTGTACAAAAATGTTGATTTGTTAATCGTTTCCTCGATGAAACATAAATCTGAGGACGCTTCTGTATCGATGCATTTCTATTTCAGACACGAAATAAACAAATTTATTAAATGAATTTTTATATGATCTATATCTCCATGTACACTGAAAAAATGATATGTCATATCAACAGCATTATTTTAATTGAAAATATTAATTCATAATACTATTAATAAAGTAAATAGGTAATATTCTTATATCAAATATTTTATTTGTTTTATTAACACTGTTGTTGTAAATATAAATTAACAAGAGTATTTTTAATTAAAATAATACTGTTAATAATACCATTTTTTAAAATGTATATTTGATTTTTAATTTCAAAATTAAAATATTGATTTAATATTTTCGATCGAAAACACATTTAAGGATTTTTTCGTGAACTCTTTCGATCCTGTAGTTATATCAGTCTTAGCAATACTCACATCACTAGCTAATTCAAATAAATCAATATACAGGATGTTTATTGACTATAATTGATCAAAAATTACATCAATAGTATTTGATTTTTTTAAATATATTTGTATACATATTTTCTATAGGATGGAATCTTATTCTAAAGAGTGAAAATTGAGCCAGTCTTTAAAAAAAGTGACTATTTTCAATTTCAAAGAGATTTTATTCTTTAGTGAGATGAAAATTTAGAGAGTATAAACTAGGATATGTGTAATCTGAAAATTTTTTGTAATTTAAGAATTTCTATGTATTATCTCATTACTTATTTATTTCATAATATTATCATTGGGCATCGTTTATTTTCGGTAATACAAATAATAATCAAGTATTATTAAATAATAAGATTTAGATGACTGCGCGATACGCATTTAGGACTAAATTCCGTAACAGTAAGCGTAAGATGTAAACTTAAGTCGATAAGCCAATCAGGATATTGCTTTAAATCTACGTAATCTGATAGAAATAGAAATAGAAATAGCATATAAACTTAAGTTGAAATTTGTCTTACAGTATACGCAATATCGACTGTCGGAGATATGTCTGTCCTCTTAATAAAAGCACAAAAACTTGTTTTTATATTCTAAATTAGAATCGATCCTCATATTGTTCGCAAATTCTCGTATTGTTTGCTAAAAAAAATACTTTCAGTCTGAAATATCATTTCAACAACAACCGTTAATTATAAATTACAAATTTGTTATTTTTATTTGTGTCCACGACAAAGTCATTCCCTCTTTTCACAATCTTTTTTCGTTAGAATTCTGTTAAATGTCAACAAGTTTAGTAGTGAACTAATTGAGGATAAAGACGGGATACAAGAGACAGTAATATGCAAATGTTAACAGTTATAAACTTTTTAGCAATTTGTTATAGTGATGTATGCTATAGTGATTGTACTTTGGACAAAGATGTTTCAGTGTTCATATAATTACTGTTCGTAATACAGATCTTTTACAATATCTTTATTTCATATATCTTTTTTTTTTGCATAATTTCAATGAATTCTTAATTTCGTATAGTTCTAAATTGAAGTTAAATATCGTGTCGCGAGTGCAAGTGTGTTTGTGTGGAGTGACGAAATTCTCTGACAAGAATTGATAAAGCAAAATAAAGCGTGAATTAATGTCGAATACTTATAATGTTGTGTGATCGTTTCTATCAATATGTTTTGGAGAGCCTTGAGAATTCAATGTAACGAACAATTAATATAAAAGTTTTTAATTATTTATGGTGATATATATGTATATATATGTACTCTATAAATTCGTACTCTCTAAATTCTTTAAAATTTTCATGAAATAGAATTTTACTCTAAAGAGTGAAAATTAAATCAATCTTGATAAAAAGTAGCTCAATTTTCAATCATCAAGAGTAAGAGTGAGAGACTTCACTCCAGAGTGAGATTTACACTGTAAAAGTATTAAAGAGTAGACTTGAGATAATATCGATTATACAAGATGTATCATGGCATGTAATATGCAAAATCAATGCAGTTTATTTTTATTCAAAATTAGAGTCAATTTTCAAAATTATTTGGAATTGCTTGTTGCGTTGATGTGAAGAGAATACTTTTAGTCCAAAATATTATTTATGTAACAATTGTCAATTATATTTCTGTCATAATCTATCTGTATTGTTTATTCACAGAACAAAGTCAAAGTTTCTCAGGATTACTTGTCAATCTCTCTCAATTTGATTTATTAGTCGTTTTTTAATACGTTTGCAAGTTTGATCAGTAAACAAGTTTAAATAATTCAAAATTAACAAACGAAAAATTAAAATGTTGATGACAATTCTGAGTTTTCTTATGCTATTTAGTATACTTATGCAAATAGTGCTGTGGAATTCTATCTTAACTTTTCATTTTTCATGTTACGTACAATTAGTGTTCTTATTCATAATTCTCATTTTATTTGCTTTGCATCAAATTTAGAAAAATATGACGAAGATTAACGCAATATATCATTTTAAACGTGATATATTATTTTAAGTTACTTCAAATTATTACTATTCTTTTAATATGAAAGCAGTTTCAATTTCGTATACATAGCTTTAAAATTAAATTCATGATGCACGCAATGTGTAACACAATTACACATTTTCTTTTTACCTTTTCCTTAAAATGGAGTATATCCATTTAACGTCGCTCAAATATTGAAATATTGAATATCGCGTCGTAAATGTGTGCGCGAGCGAAGATTTTAATGAGAATTGATGGATCAAAATGAAGTATTACACGAACTTCTGACTTTTTTTTGCATTTCTATCAATGGACTTCAAAGAGCATCGAGAGAGAAAATTCAGCATGTAGGTGGTAATGTATAACTATGATATGAACATTTGAAATTATTTAATAATGTATGTGTGATATTATGGTATCTATATATATATCAGTAAATTGCACATTGCAAATATATAATAAATATATAATAAAATTGTTAAATCATTAAATTGGCGATTGTATATTTTACCTTCGCCTCCTATATTTTTTAAATTTTATTACAAATTTAATCGATACTTAAATACGTAGTAAAGAAATCCATGAAAATAAACACGCAAATTGCGCGACCATATGTAAAAATTTTCTGAAAAACGATAGACAAGGCTGTTCTTTGTTGATGCATTGAACTGTACTAAAACTTTCTGTCTCCCTTTTATCAAACTTTAAAAATATCTATTTTATTTTAAGTACGAGTATACATACACTACAAAAAACAGACCTACAAGCTCAAAAAGTATTTGTACAGGGAGATATGTTTAATATATAAATCTTATCTTAAAAAAACTTATTTTTAGAAAATAAATATTAATTAGTAATTTTCTAAGATCATGAACTGCACAATTACTTTGAAGCTCTTTAGTTTATATTTATATTAGAACAGAACGTATTTATTGTAAATAAATCAATATTTATTTTAACTAATTGATGCTTATTTCTACAAATAAAACTTTTTTAATAAAAAATCTCCCCTGTGTGTATGAATATTTTTTGCATACAGTTACGTATATAGAAGCGATGAAAAATAAAATTCTTGTTTTACAAACAAGACATTCATATTTCAGAGTATCAATGTAATTTGATATTTGATATGAAATAGTTATATCTGATAAATTATGAACTTTATCTAATATATATATATATCTAATAAATTATGAACTTTTAATAATCAATTTTAGAAACGTTTTACTCGTTTAATTAAAAAGGTCACTTTTTATAAATCTTTCCTAGATTGAAACAGACATTTTAAATATTTGTTTGAAACATTTTTTTAAATAATTACGATTGATTTTTCTATCTTTGTTTTGCCATTTTATAGTGAAATTCATTTTAAAAATAAATCATACGATTGTTTCTGTAGCATTGACAATATTGGTATTAAATAAGAAATTGAAAACACAAATATTTTTGTTCCTAGATGGCACAGAAACTCTCAATTGTCAATTATAATTAATAGATATTATTACTCGCATCTACAACGACAACGCGCTATTTTTATTTGCACTTTTATTTTATCAATCTGCGCGTTTTGCTTCGTGGTATTATAGCGAATTTATATGCATCGCTCGAATGCATTACATATGTACATTTGTGACGGTTACACCATACGCATCGCGGTGTCTATGTGTATTTAGCATAAACTGTGGTCAAATTACCGATCCGCCGCGAGCACAGTTTAGAGAGATCAAATGTTGTTAATCAGCAAGTTCAGGAATCTATTAGATTAGGCGCAACATCCTTGCCCAAATTGCATTTAAATAAATTTCATGATCCTTGCTAAATATTCGCGATACGATTTTCATTATATTTCTTGCTGTGTGAAATACTACGTTTGTGAAAAAATATCAAAAAGACAGAAACTGAAACTATGTACAGCAAATATTTGTGAGCTGTATTCATGTCGTTATAACAATTTATATTTTATTATTACCTTATTTTTATTTTTATTTTTATAAGTATTAATTCATGAGCCATAAATCGTCAAGTACATACGATGTAATATTTCGAATCTTCTTCTTTTTAATCATCAGCAAATATCAGATCATTTTCATACTGCAATATAAATCTATACACGAAAAGAATAGTTTTGCTGAAATGTCTAAAAATTTAGCTAGAAATATAGATCTGAAAATAATTTTATTGAACGAAATCATCATATAAAACTTAAGCGTTGATAACAGTATTACAAAAAATTTTAATATTCTAGCAACTAGTTTGAGCGTTCTACACAATTATTTTATACAAAGTGTAAGACCACAAATGTAAATACACAACTGATTGTGAGTAACGAAAGTTTCAATGATCTAAGTTAGATCTTAATGCTTAAATTATATTTTCGATATTTTGTATCCATATCCAATTCTGTAAATTACGTCGAAATCATTTTCAGTCTTGAAATGCAATTATAAGCCGAATTATGGTAGTAATATATCAAATTTAGTAATAGTTTAAACTAACTGTGCGTCAACAAATTTATCGGTTTTGTGAAATATACTCCTAAACCGGAGTAGTAATATCGCACTATTAAATTGACAAGCAATTTTAATAATATTGATGTTTATATCTTAAGATCTATAAAGAATTTTATTGTAAAAAGTATTATTTCGATCATCGAAAATCGAACCTGAATCTCTCATACTCTATGCGCGAGCGTCTCTGTCCATTCGATTTAAATAACAATTATTATTTTAATTATCCAAAAAGAATTATTTTGATTTTTAATTATATATCTAGCTAAATTTTTAAATTTCAGCTAAACTGATCTTTTCGAGTAGAACAATAAAATGTACAGACAAATAAGACAAAACAGTTATCTTATTAAATATTATTCATATATGTAATATTTATTTTTGGATATTATTGAATAATATTCTATCTATTAAATTCGATTGATATTCTACTTATTAAATTTATAATAAATTAAAAATACTGATCTTTATTTTTACATGTTTATTTACTGATATTAGTACTACATCTTACACTATATGTATATGTATAAACTCGATGTATAAATTTATTTTTAAAATTAAGATTAATAATTCTGGGATATTCTATGTATCTACATAGGATGGCAGAGATCTACATAGATTAACAGAGGATGGCAAATTTGTTCTCGATTAACTTCATCAATAATAATTAAAATGTGCAAATAACACGCGCGAAGCACCGGCGGAAAAGTGATTTCCGCATGCCCTTCTCTTTCAATCTTTCATTCGCATTCTATCCATCTATGTCCTCGTTTAATGCCATCTAGGATAGCTTTCTCTCGGATCTGATATTGATTTTGCAACCGAATTCGAATTCGTGCTAGACAATTTTTAGAATTTTACGTTGTTCGTTTTCTCTTTTCTATACCTTCGATTCCTCTTCTTTCTTTCTTTTTAAATCTATATTTGCTGATTCCGGATATGAATTAGCGGCACTGCCATCATCGCCACCAGGAACCGGCATGTTCGCGTGCTATATCGACTAATATCGATTTGCTTCCTGACTGGTCCGTATGAGCAACACGTGTACCAGCCAACCGGGTGACCAGTCAAATAACCAGGTCAACGTCGAGCACGAAGTGTCGCTTAGCACTTGTTCTAGATAAATAATCTATGCGTTTCCACCGGAAATGCATCACTGGGCACGATCAAGTCGGTTTCGATGACTTCGTGGCTGGAAGACGTCAATAATTCTCTTCGGAGAAACGAAAGACCAGGTCGGATAGAATAAAGCATAACTTTGTATATGACGTTATAACATGTATATGACGTTCACATTTATTAGCTAGCGAAGGGTAATGATCATTTAATAAGATATACTGGTATGAATTTATATAGTATTTATTAAGTTAATATACATCTGCATTTTATAAGTAACGCATTACTCCCTAACTCTGCTTATAACTGTTATAAGAAATTATTTATTGTTTTTCATTAATAATACACTGGTTAACTTTTAGAGAATAACAAGGTGCAAAACTATAGAAGGACAAACAAATACTGAGTAGAAGAAAGCTAATAGAAGTGTATAATATTTTGTGAAGAAGGTAGAGATTGTATAATATACTTGTATTATGTAAAGGAAAAAAATATCAAGAAATAAAGAATAGAGAATATTAAAGCAGTTATGGAAGGATGAAGATATTGAATTAAATAAAAGAGAGGAAAGAAAGAAAACGAGACGAAAAAAAGCATTTAGAATAAAGAATAGGAAATGAAAGAGATAGAATGGAGAAATAGATAGACAGTAAAGTGTGTATAACGTAATAATCCAGCAAAAAATTTTTCATGCATAAATATGTATAAATATGTATAAACTTGCATAAACATAAATATTCATAAACATGTATAATTATATATGAAATATGTCCATACATGTTTATACATCCTTCGCTTTTTAGTGTAATAAATATAATAACAATAATAATGCGATAATATAAAAAATAATTAAAGGAATAATTTTCGCATTGTTCGTTTTAGAAAAAATCAAGTTTGGAGAAATGTAAAAAAAATTATTGCTATGTAATTATATATAAAATTATACATAATTATGTATGAACAATTTTTTTTTAATATGTCTGAATTATCAATACTGAAATTTAATACATCAAATCATTAAATTATCCTCATTTGCAAACATCTCTCCTTAAATGCGAAAGAACAGACAAATTCAATTCAGAACGAACTACTCATAAAAATATCACCACGACTCGTTCGCAAGTCCAGCGGAAAAAATGCCGTTATCAGAGCTATTCGTACTGAACTTTTTGCAGCCCTAGCCACGTATCCCGTTGAGATTAAAAATTCTGACAAAAGAAAAAAAGAGAGTTTGCCATCGCAGTATACGAAAAATCGCGAAACGTTCTCAGGTCATCGTCAAAACGAAGCAACCGCGCTTATCGTGCCGTCAGAACGATGCTAGCTCGTTCTGCGAATGTAAATCTCTTCCACAAATCCAGTATATGATTTTACGTGGATTCATCCAATTTTTTATCAGAGATTAAACACTTTATTTTATCAAAGAAAAAATATAAAAAATAGATGTATTATAGAAAATAAAGATTTCAATTTTAAATACTTAATTGATTTAAAATGGGGGTATTGTTACATAGTACACTGAAAGAAAAGATTGGCTGAATATGGTGTAGCATTTTTAATTGGTTGCAGCAATCAATTTTTGGTTGTGTTAGCCTATCAAAATTTTGTTCTAACATTGTGGATAGACTAACGCAACCAACAATTGACCACATTTTATTATCTAATTTGCTGCAGCAATTTTTTTTCAATGTATCGTATTTGTAAACAATATATACTATAATTATTATACAAACATAATATTTAAAATATCCTGGAATATTATCTTAAAGCCTATAAACGAACTTAGATGTTCTTGTTTTATTTCATTGTAGAAATATCTTCTTCCTATGGTTTATAAAGTCTCTATTATAGAAAAGTTATATATATGTTAATGATAATACACTTGAACTTGATCGCTAACATAAAGATACAAAATTTAAATATGTATCGTGTTTTTTTTATGTACTCATATTTTATATACTCAACCTTCTTATAAAATTCTGCCAAATACTTTGTATTTGCACCGTAAAATATTAAAAATATTATTTATTTAAAGAAATTGTGCAACAGTTTTGGTTTTATATGCATGTTTAGCGTTGCTTCTAAAAGAGAAGTTATTCATTCAACGTGGTTGTTTTAAATGATTCATTTGGGATAATCATCAACCGTAAATTTGGTTTGACGGGATCATCCGATGATCGATCTTGGCGCACGGAATAGCTGGACTGAAAAAAACTCACGATAAAGTAAGTGATTTTTCGGTTCAATCGCTACGAGTGCTTATGTATATAAGCTCGATGTCCCGCGTTTATATGTATATATAAAAAACTCTGCAGTTAATCCTTTTTTAAATTTAGAATCCATAGTTGAAGCAAAGGAGAAACGTTTATTTCGAAATAAAATTTTTTTTTGGTTAGAACTATTATTATTTCAGATCTATAATAAATGAAAAAATTTCGACAAAACTGTTAAAATTGGAAACTTTAAAACGACTTTCTGTTGACATTTCACATTTCTAAAATTGAATTTGAAAATATATACAAATATAACAGTTCCAATTCTGATTGCAAATTGTAGCTAAATAAATTTCTTATTTAGCATTTTTAGAGAGTTTTAATTGTATATTGTATTTTACGTATACTATTTTATGTCCGTCAAATGCAGAAATAAAACGTTAAAAAATTAAGATCAGAATAATAAAGGACTGTATACAATTTGGATGTTTATTATTAAAATTTAAATGATTACCAAATGAAACAAACATTTCGATCTCTATTAGATCATCATTAACCCTTAGCTGAAGCACATACACCCGAGCTGTATATAATAGCGCTAAGCATTTACAAGTTATAAGGGAAATGGATTAAATTAATGTTAAATTAATACGAATATGTTAAAAGAATCAATACAAACGATTAAGAACGTGAATGAACTAGTTTACACAAATACACAATAAATTTTTAATCCTAATCATATATTCATACGTTTTATTGGATACATATCTTATTTACATATCTGTTATTTCATATAAAATTATGTTAGGAATTTATTTCAATCGTCAATTATAAAAATTGAGAAAAGCGAATCACGAATCAGTGTCCTCTTGAGAAATAGCAAAAATATAAAAGAAAACATTTTCTTTGCTTCAAAGATGTTTACATTAGAGAGTGTAGGATAAAAACTTTGGGAATTTTATCGCAAGTCAAAGTAAAGTGCATGTATCTAGTCTAGGTCGTTCAAGTAGCACGTTCTTGACTCGAAATCCCAGACGAACTTTGCGAACGCACTATAAATTTTACACTCCTATTTTCTGTTATCTTTTATCTTTAACTTAATATTGTACTTTTATTTCTGTCCAAGCCCTTCATGTTTCTAATCTACATTATTCAAGAATCGCGTTCTTGACCCGAAATCCCGGAAGAATTTTGCGAATTGCATTGTATATTTTATTTTTCTATTTTTCTTTCCCCTTATTCTTTATATCCTGAACGTAATAATGCGTTTTTATTTCTTTATTTGAACATCTCGTGTCATAAATATAAATATTACATAAAACATATCGCACTTTTATCGCACTAAATCCAAATGCCGCGTGATTCTAAATTATAACCGATTATAAATTTTTAATATTTGTTATTGATGTAAAGCTGCGCTCTCGCTGTGCCTGTTAATACCTTTTTATCTATATAACTATGAAGGAATATATATATATATGTATATATATGTGCGCGCGCGCGTGTGGGTGTGTGTGTATGTGTGTGTGTGTGTGTACATACATATATATATATATATAAAACCTCTGTAATATATTTTTAGATTAGTTGGAGTTTTTATGCATTGCCAGCAGAGGTAATATTTTATCGATTTTATTTTGACTTGAGGGAAAGCGAATCTACAAATCATTTAATTTTAAGCTGCACACTATTGAAATGAAATTATTGCCCTCCGAGGACATAAAACACTTAAGTCTGAAGCATTTTTCTATTTAAATCCTGAAGGACGAATTATTTGTTGAAAAATATTTATTCAAATAAACGGATGATATGATTTATGATACACTAGAAACATGTAATTGTCTCAGATATTAATAAACTTTCTTTTTAGTTCAAAGTCTTTTGTGATAGAGATCTTTAGTAAGATGCTAAGGTTTTTTTTTATTAAGCTAGAGAATCTTTATCGCGAACATTTTGCTTATTATTTGTACGAAAGTGTTATTAGGAAGGTGTTGCCTAATACCTAATCGCGCGCGTGGTTATCTCATCTAAATCATACCTCATCAATTTTTTTATTCGAAAATAATAAGGTTATCACTTTTGAAGAGATGTTTAAAAAAAAATTAAATCTTAATTTAAAATAACATTGAAGTTAAAGAGGATATATCTACAGTGGATAATTATTTCAAGCTTTATGGGACTATAACTGGCTCAGCAGCGAGAAAGATGCAATATAGCATCCCAGCCGAGACAATTATACGCAACTATAAGTGCGGTCAATGTGGTAATAATAATCATTTTAATAATAACAAACTAAAAGTAAACCAGGCATCTAAAAATGATGCAGCATAAAAATAAGTGAATGTGTACTTATTAAAATAATATTTAGATTTAAATAAAATATTTTTATAATCGAATCTAATTTCTGACGAACAAAATTGCATACATTTAAATTGTATGCAAAAGAACATAAAATCGTTGGAAATTATCCGATTATATATCTGTATACTGTAATTCACGAGCGTAAAAGTTCTTTTCTAACGTGGCATCCATAAAAAAATGTTTTATGCATAAGTTTCATTCGAACGAAGCATTTATCGGTACACACACACACACTTTCCAATGCGATAAGTTACATGATTCAATATATTTATATCCATGATTTATATAAAGGAGCTCACAGAAAAAGTTCTTATTCACGCATTGTGAGTTTGTCGGAGATATTCGTAAAAATGTAATAAATGAATGAAGATGAAATACAGGAGACGTGGATTGAGTTATAGATAATACAAAATTGTGATCTATTAAAAAATAGATAGATACATAGATAGAGAGAGAGAGAGAGAGAGAGAGAGAGAAGAGATGAATGATTTATCTTTGATAAATGACAATTAGTTCCTTATGTCTTATTTTTTATTAGAAATAGAAAAATTTTTTGCTCTCTGCGGATAATATTATAATTTATGATTGGCGAACAGATGTACCATTTGTGATATCGATTTCGCGTTTATTGATAAATTCGCTGTCGCTAATTGCAAGATTGATGTAGTGTAAAGACAAGTAATGATGCTTGGGGGTAACGTTTGGACTTGAGGATAATATCGATCCAGCTAGGTATTGAATTATGTGATCATCACTGCCGTTTACAAGCACAAAAAGCAACGGCTACGCGATGATCCAATCGCAGAAGTTTAATCGAGCATGATGAAAGTCGGACAAAAAGTCTTATCTTAAAAGTCAAGTCCGAGACCGCAGTGTCTCTAGAAATAGATTCCGGAAAGGAAGTGTAAGGGAAGTACTTCACACACACACACACACACACACACACACACACACACACACACACACACACCCATTTTATACCCCGAGGTTATCGACTTGAAAGTTCGCTCGATATTCCTAATTTATGCGATTTAATGCATAAGGCCATTAAAAAAAAATGTTTATAAAATTTAAAACTTTTAAATGTTCATTAACTTATTTATTTAGTAAAAAAGAGAAAAAGATTATCTATTATATATTTGATTGATCGTGCAAAACACAAACAAAGTAGGTTTCTATTTTATAATTTTTATTTATTGGAAACTCTAAAAGAATTTGTCAAGTATAATAACCTCTTTAAAAAAGAAAAATATATATGCCAAATATAAAAAAGATATCGAATATTACATTCTTTTTGATAAAAGAAGGAATACGAAATAAGTGCAATTAGCCAAGTATTTTATGACACATAAGATAGATTGAAACTGACTAAAATGATCAACTGGATTATAGTGAAGAAAAAACTTGATGTGCCCGGATTACATTAATTGCACTTGTATGAATATATTATTTCGTTAGTATTTGCATTTTGAATTAAAATATAAAAATAATAAACATTTATATATAAAATTATTCAAATCTGCTTATATATGTATAATCTATTTCTGATGCTACAATAATTATGCGCAATCTACAAATCTTGAAAAAGTTTGTGCTACACGGAAACGATTTTGCTGAAGTATCTAAAAGTTTAGCTAGATACAGATCTGAAAATATGCTTTTTTTACTATCAAAAGAATTGCTATTTAAAACTTTTAGAGTGAATCTTACTTAAACAGTGAAATCTCACATTTAAAGATTGAGCCACTCTTTTTTGAGACTGACTCAATTTTCATTCTTTAGAGTATGTAGTACATTCAAATTAGTTGCTAAAATGTCAAAATTTTTTACAGCATTATCATGCTCATCATGCTTGACTATTCTATGTAATTATTTGACGATCCAACAAAATTATTTTCAGATCTATTAAATTTTATTTCAGCAAAATCGTTCTTCCCGTGTATAATCAGTGGAACTTGATGAATAATACTCGGTAATGTAATCACTGTGAAATTGTCTGTTTGAAAACGGATGGAATGAAACACGAAGATGACAACCAACGATGGTGTGATACTTCACCAAGTAACGATTGAAAGTTTAAAGTCGGTTCGTTACGCGACAAAATTATACATTCCATCAAGTGATTCCATTAGAGTTGAAGATAAATAGGTCGCAGTCGAAACATTCTGCGCGCATCTTCGTAAATGTGCCATGCCGTCACTGCACTATTTATATGCGTGCAGATGCTACCTGAGCTGCGGAAGGAGGAAAGGGAGAAGAATATCAAAAGAGGACGAGGGTGAAGAAAAGAAACAGAGGAGGTTAGCGAGACAGGGTGGCCAGGGGTGAATGCGCGATGCGGTGTAACGGTAGGCGGAGCATGCAATTCTTTTATATTCCTTTTACTGTGCACAATTTCAGCGCAATGCACCAACCGGCCAGATGGGATAAACTCTAAGATCGCTGCGTGTATCTAAATAATAGAGGCATCAAAAATACGATTTCCGTTCTAGATTTCGCATACATCAAGAGAAAGGAAAAATAGGCGCGATATTTCCGATACATTAAATGAACAACCGGTGTCGCTCCCGAAGTACAAAACTGTTGTTCGTTATTCCTGTATAATCGGAGAAATGGGCAAATTCCGTGTGGGATTTAAAATTCAAATTACTGATATTTGAGCGTAATCCTTTTTTACCGCGAGGGGTTTTGTTTGGACCAATTTAATCCCACGCTACATCCGAAACTGCCTGTTTTTGCGTTATCTCTTTACCACTTGAAATTATTTGTGGCATGATATGAAAAAGAGTTCAGTAATAGCTACTAAATGGTGAACTAATTTCAATCAAATGTCTGATTAATGTAACAAAAAATAGTTTTTATTTCTTATAAAATTTAGTAATTATTACAAAATTGTTAGCTATATTATTACGTTTTGGTAATACTAAATATTTTTTGAAAAGTAAAATTATTTTTTGATTATGTTAACTAACCGAATATTTGACAAAAATTATTTGACTCACCATAGCTATTGTGAGATTCTTTTTTCAATATACAGAATGTATAATAAAAAATGTGGGTATCTAAAGCACAGATCTCTGCTTTTGATTGTCATCAATATTTCTAATGATAATATAGAATATTAACTTAAGATTGAAAAATTATTTAATAGTAAATTGATTTTTATTATCCTTTTTTTACAATTTTATATTTATAATTTTGAGAAATTCCGCTGTGGAAATAAATTACATCAATGTAACATCGCGAACTTTATTATCGCAATGTGTGCAGATTTCTATAAAATACATGCAAGACATGGACGAACCACACAAACTTCTCCAGAAAAATAGGGGATTTCTTTTTTGGTAATAACTCAGCGTAGTCAAGATCGACTTCCCTACATATTTGTTTATTTCAAACTCCTTGAATGTACTTCTATTTCCTACGACAGTCTCGCAAAAACTTGTTTGCAGCAAACATGATATAGAAAAAGCACTGTAATGTGATAGATTTTCAATACAATACAAGCTCTCAACCCGCTCGCAAATAAGAGATAAAATAATCAAATATGTAACCGAAATAACGATAAAACGAATTATTATTTATTATTTAATGTTGTAAGATTAAATAAGTGTTAAATTTGAAAGAGACATACAATGCTTTTTAGTAAGCGATACCAGATGACACAGTATAATATAATGAATTATTACAACTTTGTTTGCCAATGTTAAACAAAGATGATCATTGTCAAAGATGATCTTATTGAAAAATATCAATAATCGATTTTGCATGAATTTTATGAGATCTGTTCTTTTTTTTAAGAAAATTTTCTGCAGTAACATTTCATTGATATTATTTGAATAACTGAT
The DNA here is from genome assembly GCF_000204515.1 of Acromyrmex echinatior. Next base: position 1,472,899 of record NW_011626762.1, on the reverse strand, counting down.
TAAAAAAATAATAAAAATCTTAGTTTAAAAACTTTTCAATAAGAATTTAAATCAAATCCCAGGAAAGCGTATAAGCTCTATAAATTTGCCTCGGATAGTTCTTTCAAAGTATCCAAAAGGATTTGCAGAATAAATGAAAATGTTTCCAAACTTGGTAAGTATCAGCAACGTGAACTAAAAAGATCTCATTGGGGAATTGAGATTAGCTAACTGATTAACTATTAGGTGTTGGAATTAATTCGTAGCGTTTTTAATGAAAGAATGTTATTTATTTCACATGAGCATTAAAAAATACATTAATGAAAGTACTTCCCATCACTTGTAAAACGCTACGAATTAATTCCAACACCTAATAATAAACGATTTGTATCCCAAAAAGTTAAATTCGAAGTTACGATAAATTTATCGAAATCATATCTCGGGAAAATTATAAAAATGCAATTAAATATTGTATTTTAAAAATAATAAATATGTAATTATTAGGTGTTGGAATTAATTCGTAGCGTTTTACAAGTGATGGGAAGTACTTTCATTAATGTATTTTTTAATGCTCATGTGAAATAAATAACATTCTTTCATTAAAAAACGCTACGAATTAATTCCAACACCTAATAGATTATTGGAAACATTTAACAAGTTTAAATGTAAACGCAATAGTTCGACGATGAAACACTTGCAGTTTTAAAAATGAACATGTTGTTTAAAAATAAACGAGTTTATCTTGATTATACAAATTTAAGTATGGAAGTATATTTATCGTATAGAAGAGACAATCTTTTTCTATATAAGTTTTGTAACAACTTACAAGAAAGATAAACTATGGCAATTTTATTTATGTCGCGGAGCACGACTATGCATTCTTAGACAAAGTATGATTAAATAAAATGTCGAATCGCATTTTGTTACTATTCCTATTAATTCTTCTAATGTACACACACTGAGAAAAATTCAAAAATGAATATAATCAGAAGAGTCTAATTATATCAATTTAAATTCAGATTGTCATTAAGATTCGACAAAAAAATTGTGATTTTTCCCTATTTCCAATCAGAATTCCTACCAACAACCAACCTCTTTTTCCAGTGTATATCACAATAAAAATACAAATTATTTTCCATATTCGAGGCCATTAGTTACCTCATTATACATGTCATATTTTTATTTCGATCGTGAGCAAAATAATGTTGCCGCAAATATAAGATATGCAACAGCAGTAAAAAAAACATACTTAGAGTACTTTGGTTTCTCAATTATCTCGTGAATTTATTTATTTATTTCTTTATGATTCTTAAGGTCATTTTCCAGAAAAGACAAAATTATCTTTCTTTATCACTTCTCTGAAGAATGATGCTCTGAGAAAGTTGGCACGACTCTATTTTTCGGTGCGACCGAATCCCATGATCGACATGCGCGAGCACGAAGCTGTGTTTCCCCTCGATGAAATTTTTCCCTCGGTAGTTAGGTCGTTCTACGTGGGGGAAAATAATAAGCTCGATGCACGCAGCTATGTGAGACTGAATGGCGGCTCGCGCATCGACCGGCAATGCAACCGTGTTCCATATACCTTGGCGATTTTTACCCTTGTCTGCCTTCCGGCGTCTTTAATCGAATCTGTATGTATCGAATACAAGTAACAAGTATGGCACAGCTCTTCGAAAAGTAAAAAAATTATAGAGATATTATGAATATTACTAACGTCTTAAACGTACAAATAATAGCTCTTAGTTTTTTTAAGTATTCTTCGAAAACAGTTTAGTTGACATCCATATAGTAAATAATTTACAGAATATAAATTGATAATGTATTGATAACAAAAAATATATATATATATACATATATTGATATTAACATATATTGAACTTATATTTAATAATTAATTTTTCAAATCCATATATACAGGGTGAATCAGTTAAAGTGACAAACGTACATCTCAGAAACAAAATATTTTACAGAACAATGTTTCATACAAAAATTCTTTGATTTCAAGGGATATATGAGATGGTATCATTGATTTGATCTTGAATGGCTTTGTCAAAGTCAAGGAAAGATTACTTTAAATTTTTTTAATGGAATCCTTATTTTTCATTGTATATTCTTGTAGCTTATCTCGAAATTGTCTAAAACATTATAATTTCGCCGCTTTAATCGACGGAACTTTTTCTAAAACCGATAGAAGATTCTAGACATTTCGGGGAACAATCATAATTCCGATTATTTTTTTCATATTTTAAAAAAGTAGGATCAGCTTCACAGAGGTTTATTTTCTTATCCTATCTAAAACTGTAGAACTATAGAAAATATACTCAAAACTTTCAGTCAATAACTAATGAGTTTTCGTGAAATGATACAAATCAACCAACTTCATACACACACATAACACACATAAAATTGAAATAAAAAAATGAATTAAAATACGAAAACGCTGAATAAAAAATGTAAAGATGCAATCAGATGATTTTCTCTTTCAGTCATAATTTTGAAAATTAGCTCACAATGTCCTCAATTTTGTATGCATTTTGTGCATACGTTAACGTCGCATTGCGTAAGCGCTGGCTACCGCAGACAGAATTCCGTAACAGTAACTGTAAAGCGTAAACTAAACCCGATGAGCCAATCAGGAAATTTATCCATAAATAAATCAATTTCAATCGGTTGAAATTTGTCTTACGGAAGTTTAAACTGCTATTTCTGTTTCCGTCAAATTACGAAGATCTAAAGCAATATCCTGATTGGCTTATCGGCTTGAGTTTACGTCTTATGATTATTATTAGAGACATTCTGTATGCGGCAGTCCTAAGCAATCAAAGACTTGTTTACGTAGATTGCCGTTAAATGGAGAAATATAATATTTTTTGAAATGCGATATTTGAGATTAAATTTCGAAAATATTCTTCTATTTTTAAATACTCGGTACTGTACTAATTGCAAGTGAAAAAAAAAATTCGAGCGCGGCAGTGGGTTCGATTCTCCGTCCCGTCCGTGGCTGTTTAATGAGACGGCTCAGTCGTTTCGTGCGTGCAAACACTTTCCATGTAATCGCAGTACATTTCTTGGACTACGTTATCGATCTCCTCTCGGCTCAGTATGCAACGTTACGTGATTTGGATTGGCAGATAAAACACGGCAGAAATATATGTATGTATGTATGTATGTATGTATGTATGTATGTATATTGAGCGCGGTCGAAGAGACGTTTTACGGGCACTTGAAACTGATAAGCGAACATAATTTTTTGCATTTCAAATAAAAGAATTTTCTTCAGTAGCTGCTTGAAGTGTTTGAGCTTATCGTAACAAGAACAAAATAGAGCTTACATTTGCTAGAAACAATTATACTGCAATATAGTTGCAATAACTATAAAATAATATATATACATTTTTTTTAACTGTGCACATTTTACGTATAGAATAATTTGTATGCTTGTCATCTACATAGTTGTCATCTACGTAATGGTTTTTTTTCTCTGATATCGTCTCGGTCAAAGTGTTAATAATAATAATAATTAAAAAATCATAACGGCATTTGATCGAGATAGAAACTCAAATAGAAGCGAGATTCAAGTAATACTTGATCAAGTCGCGAGTTCATTTTATGAGAAACGCGAGAACCGCGAGAAATCTACGCGTTATGGAAAACGTGCAAGAAAACTTGAAAAGCAGAAGCAAGCGGCTTATCTATAAGAAGATCGTCCAACAATGCATCGTTTCTACGAGGCTTCAAAATGGATGATCGCTCATTATTCAACTCGTTGCTTATTTCTTTCCTCCATAATGGTACTTAATCTGCAAGTTGGAATCCAATTTGATCGAAGTAGTAAGGGTGTGTTCCACTTAACATTCGCAACGCTCGCATGCATTATTTCATCTTTGTTTAACATTTGATGACAAGATCTATTTTCTGTTACGTCGGCTGATACTAATGTACAACTTTTTAGAACTTAAAGTGAGATAGATATATATTCGATATTTGTCGAAAACGAGAAAGAGAGTTCCAGAGAGTGCAATCTAGACAGGAAACAGAAAGCAGACCAATAAATGAAATGATACTCGCAAGCGTTGCGAACATTAAGTGGAACTATCCTAAATAGAGTAATCGGCCTGTTATACTGCCTGTTGCTCAAACGCTATTCGCTCGCTATTCACGCGCAGTAGCTCGATGATTGCATGCCGACGATTTTGGCGACAAACATATTGAATTGACTGAAGTTCGAGGTTGATTGGCCTTCGAATAGTTCGAATTTTTCACCGTCTATATAGCTTGGCCGAACGTACTGTGCCGATTACGCACCTCGTTTATTTGATGTTTCTCTCTGTCTCGCTTGCACCTGCGGCACACTTCACACATAACTTTCTCTCTCTCTCTCTCTCTCTTTCTCACACACAACACACACACACACACACACACACACACATTCTCTTTCACATGGGCTTGAGCGATTTTGTTTCACGCATGATGCACATGATGTATCATTTTATCTTTGTTGCTCACCGAATATTAAAGAATAAACTGATACGTCACGCGCATCATGCATGAAACGGAACGCACACTTCCCTCTTTTATATCTTTATTCTGTGTCTTTTATATCTTTATTCTGTTTCTCTCTCTCTCTCTCCTTATTTTTAATAAAATACCTTCTTCTTTCTCTTACTACCACCGATTCTTATTACATATTTCTCATAATTCTTTGCGATATTTAGAACAAGAAATCATATTATTTAGATTTAAATAATTATAATCTGGTTTATGAAAATATTTTATGCTTTGCATGCGTGAGTATGTTATTATATTTTTAATTAATGTATGGAGTATCTCTAAAGTCTGTTTGCATCCCCTGTATTTTTGAAACAACTGAAAATATGTCGAAAAACACTGAAAAAAAGATGATGTTACATTAACAGCATTATCCTAATTGAAAGTAATCTTGATTCGCAATAATGATATTGACGAAATAAATATAATTTTAAAACAAAAACATATTAATAGTGTTATTGAAATAACAAAATTATTTTCAATTAAAATAATTGCTGGTGATATAACTTTTTTTTAGTACATGTTCCTTCATTTATCTCTGAATAAAATTTTTAATTAAATCTTTTAATTAACAATCTTTTAAATGAGATCTCACTTGATTTTTTTGCCATTAAAATTTTTCAAATTATTTTCCGTCCATCTTTCTCGAAAAGCTGAAAGAAAATAAAAAGAAAAATTTTTGTTTTAAATAAAAGAAAAAAAAACGTTATTTCTTAAACTTATTTTGTTAATAACTTTTAAACAGATAATGATCGACGGCTAAAATCGGAGGTTACTCAAAATCATGACCTTGACAACATATATCAAGATCAAGATCATCGGAGAGGGATCCTCTATTCTATATAAATTACCTTCAGACATAATAAAACTACTAATAGAATCATGAAATTTTTATATTTTTAGCAATGCTTTAAAGTATGACACATATATTCTTAATTCTAAATTAAAATTACGCTGAGTTGTTTTGCGAGAAACATTATTTAGTCAAGAGATAAAGATACAAGCAAAATATTCTCTCGATCGTGAATCAATTCCTGAAACAGTTTCATTGCTTGCTCTTTCACTCTCTTATTCTACTGAGTGGAACACACACGCACACAAACGGGGTAAGAGAAGGACGGAGCAGACGCCCCACTCGTAAATAACTACCCCACATTATCGACTTATTGTTTGAAAACGACGAGATACAAGCAGAAATGCGAAAATGCGTACACGATGTCGTTCGTGTATTTGATAAGGCGAGTTTTTAATTCATTAATCAAGCGCATTATGCGCAAGTGTAACTTTTACGGAACAAAATTGCATTTGTATAATTTGATTTTAATCGAATTCAATTAAAAAATCTATACTCGCAGACCATATATATATATATATACATCTCATTCGCGTTCAATACTTCCGCGATTCTCGACGCGAAGAATACAGGAACGATAGTTAAGTTCGAATCACATTGCACGTTGCAGATATGGATTAGAATGTTTAACGAACAAGCTAGCGTTATTTATCATCATTTTGATAAAACAACGTCTTTAACGTTAAAGTAATGTCAAAATAATAACAAATAACATGAGCTTGTTTACTCTAATCAGCGTAGAAACTCTAATCAGAGTTAAGACACGAAATAAACCTTTTGATTGGTCTGCTAGGTTTAACAACTTCTGAATGAGAGAAAGAGATAAAAATATAAAATAGAAAAGGAAAGAGAGAAGATAGTAAATGTAAGAGATCCTCTAATAAGAGTTTGGACACAAAGCAAACTCTTTTAATTGGTCTGCAATGTTTCAACACTTCTGAAAGAAAGAAAGGAGAGAGAGAGAGAGAGAGAGAGAGAGAGAGAGAGAGAGAGAAAGATAAGAAAAAGACTACATTTACACGGTTCCCTTAATTGGATTTAATAACGTCCGTAGTTATGAAATTGGCCAATCACAGTCGTTCCGAGGAACAGCTGTGATTGGCCAATTAAGCGCGCCGTGTAAATGTAGTCATAGATAGAAAGAAAAAGAAAAACTAATAGCATGTTATATGTTCTTCTCTCGTATGATTTTGTTATAAAACTAGAGACTCTATATACAAAACGTGATTCTTGTCCAAACTATTGTCAGAGGATCTCTAGTAAATGTATCTTTCTCTTTTGCTCGATTTTGTTAACATTACAGATTCTGTTTCAAAAACACTGCTTGTGTCCAGACAAAAAAATCAACGCTTCAGATTGGTTGTCGCAATAAACTTGCAATCGGCTTGCGTCTAATGTAGAATGGGCTTTATGTAGATCGGGCTTAGGACGCGAACCGCAGATCGTAAGCTTGTTGCGTCAATCAATCTGATGAGTCAATTTTAAAAGTGTCTCGCTTCGAGATTGGCTGACGCAAGAAATTTACGACCTGCGACTCACGTTCTGCATCTTATGTAGATCAGGCTTTATGTAGATCGAGCTTTATACATGATAAAAAGTTACGCGGCGGCAACATAACGATACCGAATTGTCGTTAAGAATAACAGAATCGAGATATAGAATCAACAAATCTCGGACAACACGATATGTTAGATCAATCGATATATCGATTTTAATTCTCCAACATGCAACTGTTGCGGCGCGGCGTTGTTCGCATTTCATTCATGCGCGACTTCACGATCCACGCGGGTTGTTCTTGGTGATGAGTGTACACTTCGAATTGTATCAATTGATGTCAATTGAGTGCTTCCGACAATTTGAGCGACTGTGAATATAGGTAAGAGGCTTCTCCTTGGCTTCTTTTTTGTTTTCTCGAGATAAAATTCAATAGATTTAAGCTTAAAATGAAGGTCTCTCTTTTTCTTTCCGAAACGGAAAGGAGCCACGGTCGTGGCTCCTCTCGGCAATAAAATTAAAGCTCTTCGCTTATCAATTTGTTGAGTACTTATGTCGTTTCTGTGTTTCGTCAATCTTCAACGTCACCTTAGATCTGTTCGCGTCGCATGCTCCAACATGTTCCTACTTCCTCCAACCATAGTTCTTACTCATTCAAATGCCCTTGTTGGCAGGAACATGTTGAAACATGTTGGAGCATGCGACGCGATAAACCTATTATCTATACATTGTGATCCAACGCTTGTGAGCATCATTTGTCTATGTTTATCAAACGATGATCAAGAATAAAATCAATTGAAATGACTTCAAGAGCATTGTAAGCATAAATCGGACTACAGCCATATCTTCTATCTTTACCTAATTCTGTCTATCAGTGTAAATACACAAAAAATACAAGGCACTAAAGCCAGAAACATTTGAAATATATTCTTTTTAATTGAATTTCTTACACAGTTTATTTATCCTCCTTTACTAGATTTTTAATCGGTTAAGTTTAAACATTTTATTTTTTTCTAACTTTATATGTAATTATACAAATATTACTAATACATACTAAGGTTCAAAAATTTTCAACCAAAGATATAAAAAGAGAATAAAATGAAACAATTATTTTTCTATGTTTCAATGTATATAATTATCCTTTATTTAAATATATCTTTTTAGAATGATGAATTAATTTTTATATCTATATTTTTATATTTATATCGCTAAAAAAATATTTTGAATATTTTTGTCTTTAAAAATATTTAACACTGTGGAGATCCTTCGTCACAGGTAAATTTTTTTCACGCAAACCACAGAATTCCAAACCGCTAAGGGCTAAGTCGGAAAGCTGATATGAAGACGTGATCTCCATAATATTAAATCCGAAATTAAAGTACAAAAATTCAGAATATTTTTTTGGTGGTATGATAAAATTAATTTATCGTTGAAAAACATGCTTTAAAGGTATTATAGAAATAGAGGATAATTATATTGAAAAATAAAATGATTGTTCTATTTGATTATTTTTTTATCTTTGAGAGCCGAAAATCTTTAAACTTTATAATGTAAAAATGACGCACGGATAATGTTATCTAATTGTACCAATGAGTTTAAGAAACAATATGCAATTTGGGATAAATTGCACTTGGAATAAATTTGCGCATTGTTTTTCTTTATTTAGTTATTTAGTTAGTTAAATATTATATTTTATATTTTTATGAACGAATTCAATTATTCACGATACAAAATATGATTTCGCTGAAATATTTAAAAATTTAGTTACAGATCTAAAAACATTTTTGTTGGACCGTCAAAAGAATTATATAAGATATTCAAATTTGATGAGCAATGCTACAAAAAATTCTAACATGTTAATAATTAGCTAAATAACGCTTGATATATATACTTATCTTATATATAATATATATAGTTATCTTAATAGTTTAACAAAATTATTTTTAGATCTATGATTAAATTTTTAGATATGTACTTTAAGGAAATCGTTCTTTCCGTGTAGCGGTCCACTTTTCACGGTGTATCTATGCATGATTAAAAATTACATATATCACGATATATTAAAATGAGGGAATCAGTATTTTTTTACATTGGATCGAATTGATTTGAATTTTATTTCTTTATTCGAATCAAATCGAATCATTGAAACGTAACGTGTCATTAATTATTGTTAGGTTGAATTTTAATATATAAAAAAAATTACTATATGAAAAATAATAATTATATGATATGAAATCATTTTAAATATCATGTATTTAAATATTTAATAATAACTGATAAAATATAGGTATTATATTTACAGTTTTAACAATAAAATCACAAGCATGTAAAAAATTATAAATAAAACAGCGGTTAAAATTAATGGCCAATACAAATCTAGTGCACAATTACGTATGATTAACCAAAAATTGGGCATCGGAAAAGTAACTCAATAGAAATCAAAACTGATTTTGAAATTCATAATTAATTATGATTATAATTATATATAATTAAAATTATGTATATTTTAAAATTTCATTAACTTTAATAAAACATTTCTTACTTCAATGAAATGGTTGCACTATTTTACTATTATTAGTAGAAGGAAATATGATTTTATAAAATTGTGAATATATATGGTTCGTATTCATTGTCTTAGATTCGAAATTTTTGAATAGTTCAAATTCGAATCATATAGATCGAATTTGATTCGATTTGATTCGTATTAGAATAGTTCGCTACAATATATAATACAACGATTATTCTTCTGTTATAGGAACGCATGATTGTCAAAGATCTATAACTTGTACTAATGTACTACATGACGAGTCGTTTGCATGACGATGGAATTACGTACGAAACAGACGTTTGTACGTTCGTATAGGATTGATGACGCGACAAGACGATGCTACTCGCCAGAATATTATTCGGTAAGTAGTTTTCTTTATTTAACTCGCAATCCGCGGGGTGTAACTTGACCACTAATCAAGTAGAGATTGAAAAATGTGCAATTGGAATCATTCGATAAATACCGGTTAATTAGGACGAAAGACTTTGCGGCATTTTCTTTTATATGTCATTCGTCAAAAACCACATCTGAAAGTGAAAATGCGACACTGGAATGCCATGCAACTTTTCGTTTCGAAAGACACCGGGCGTAAGTGGGATATTAATTTTTTTTTTTTATCGACAACTCTCCGTTGACGAGTTCACAATACGGTTTGAAACGGCGCGCGTCGACGAACAACACGTATATAATAATTGGAGAAACTTGTCAAAAGTTATACCGACTAGCTTCACGCGAATATAACATGTGATTCTTTGATATTACGCGCGACCGCCACCGGCAAACTGCCACTTTTCTGTCTCCGCCCAGCTTTGACGTATAAATAACATGTGGGAACAACCGTGACATCTTTCGCGTGACAATATTGTGATAAACATTGGTAATATATAATATCACATAAAATTTTAAGCAACGTAATGATTTAATCCACGATTTTTAAAAAAAGTTTGCGAATAGCCAGAAATGAAGGTATATCGACATAATATCGTCAAAAATTTATAGAAAGATGATGAATATTTCGCTTTTAAACAATATTTTTACTTCTCCCCAAAGATACGAAGCGACAAAGTGTAATTATTATAGGATACGAAGGTATAATTATTATAGCAATGAGGGGGAGGAAATACAAGAATATAAAATTTTTTTTTATTACCGTTTATTAAGAATCTTTTATATTATTAGAATTAATCTTGTTTATAAGATCAATTGAGTCACTAGATTATTATAATTTGCATTAAAAAATTTTAAGGGTCTCTCTAAAATAAAGTTGCCACCGTCTGGGGTGATTTTCCAAAAATGTCCGGACAATTATAATCAGTAATTATTTGGGACATCTTTAGAAAATTTCTCCGATCGTCCTCGGACGCCATATAAAAGGACGATGTCATCCTGTATAACTTTTTTGCAGCAACAAATTTGTATTTTTTATTTTTTATTTATTTTTGTTTGCATTGCAATTTTACGAGCTATTAAAAAATTGAAAATGAAACGGTTTATGTTAAATATATTATTTAAAAAATATAATAAATGTGTTTCAAAATATTTAAATAAAAATTTCGAAATGCTTTTTCAAATTAGTTGTAACTTCTTGTAACGCAATATTAATAAAATGCGTTGTTTAAAATGTAAATACAATAAACATTCAATTTATGCACTACAAAAAATGTCATTTTTGGATTGTTTAATAATTAAACTACTTTTTAGACAGTTTGAACATTTAGACTTTTGTTTATATTTTTAGTTTCTTTTGGAATGTCAATTTTAAGATATTGAAACATATTTTTCCTTCAAATTTAGTTTTTATTTCACAGAGTTGTGCGTTTTTTTCATGTCTACTGTAAATAATTACAACACTTATATAGAATTTTACAAACATAGATTTTACAATAATATTTTTTGAAAATATTAAAATATATGTAAGTGATGTTTTACTCCATTAAATTTCAAACATAGAAATCATGTTTTACCGTTTAAAATAAAATACATACGATTGAATAGTGTAACATTTTAACGTATAATTCTGTTTGTCGTTCACTTTATTCGCATTGTCCCGCGAGGAACTATCAAAACTCCGAAAATGATCAAAAATGCTTCTTTGCATGAAAAATCCTATTCTTTTATTTTGTTGTAAGTAACGTAGAAACTTTTATGTACTGGGCGCAGTTGTTTTGTGAAGCAATGGTAAATTAAGTTTTACGTTTTTACGCGCGAAGTCAGTATTGTGAATAAAAATGGAGAAAACTACTTTCATTTGCTTAAGACATCTATTATATTCTCATCTTCTTAGTTGACATAAATCAGGACTAAGATTCATTAAACAAAAATATTTGTTTAAAAAGAAAATAATGATTTCAAATGAGTTTCAACGAAATTAGCTTATAACAGTGATTTAGTATATACAGGGTGTCTGGAAATAATCGCCAAATATTTCATGGGCAGGTAGAGAGGATTAAACTGAGTCGAAAAGTCCTGCACCATTTTGCAATTTTCGCAATAGTTATTTTTTCAGAATTTTTTCAGAATTTTTAAATATTTTCTCATGTTAGTAAAAAAGAAAATGCAATACTAAAAAGTTCTGTTATTATCTTCAATAATAAAAAATTCTGAAAAAATTCTTAGAACTTTATGAGAAGAAAATAAATGATTTTTGTCTCTTGTAGCTTTTCTATAAAGTTGATAGTATTTGAGTCAAAAATTATTCAAAACCAATATTTGGCAATTTTTAGTAATTAATATCTTGTTAACTATTGCGAAAATTGCAAAATGGTAGAGGACTTTTCTCATAGAGGACTCAGTTTAGTCCTCTCTACCTGTCCATGAAATATTTCGCGATTATTTCCAGACACCCTATATATATGAGCATATTCCTGAATATTGAATGATAATAATCATTATCGTACACAATATTTATTAATTAATTAGTAAACGTGGAAAATCTTAATAGATGAATCGAAATCGATGAACAGAAATAACTTAGTTTTGAATCAAACCTTCAAGCTTTACATGAAAAGAATAATTTTGCTGAAGTATTTATTTGAAAGTCTAGATAGATATAGACCTGAAATTTCGGATTATCAACATAATTATGTAGAACACTCAAGCAATGCTGTAAAATGGTTTGACAAACTATCTGTAAACCAGTTTCAGTATCTTATATAACATAATTATTTTAATGGTCCAACAAAGCTATTTTTTTTTCAGATCTGTATCTAATTAATTAAATAGATACTCTAGCAAAACCATTTTTTCCGTATTTTTGAAATTACGAAAACCTTAATGAATGTACACATCTTACAAACATAAAACCTGAATACGCACTTGTTTCCGAATAGAGCACGAAACAAAAGAAGGTGTAATTGTCATTCTAGGAGCTGCATACAACATTAGTGTCCAAAGTAGAAAAACGCGTTGGGTAAAGTAATCAGGGATAAAAAACGAGCGCTTTGTTTAAGCTCTCTTTCTAGATTTTCCATTTTCGTACATCGCAACGGTAAAATACTGACCTACTCATGAGTTCAGTCCTGACACTAATTAATATCATGGGTCACCACAGGCTCGCACGTAAAAAAAAAGAGAAGTAAATAAATACGCGGTATATAATTTGTCAAGTATATTTATTTCGTAAATGTGGAAATGACATCCGCAATTGTTGCGATATATTCGATGTTGGACGTTCTACCTTGCATTCGTTTCCAAAATGCAAGAATTTCGTTAAAAAGTTAGAGCAGGAGATCAATCGTGATATATAAATAACGTATTGTACAGAACATATAAATTACACAAACGAAATTGATGATCCGTTACACAAGCGAAGTCGGTAATTTTTAAATTATAACATGAATTTGAGAGAAATAGTAATGATATTAATCAATATTAAATTTTAAAAAAGAATAAAACTATTAAATATTAGTTTGATAAAACATCATCATAGTTGGTTTTTAACAGTATTAAAGCCAATTACCTTTATATAATATGTTATATTATATAATTATTGTCATATAATTATAATATGTAATATAATATATTGTAATTTTTGAATTCAAATACTTAATTTCCATCATATTCGTATATATTTCGTTGAGAATATGAATACATTGCATATAATAAATATCTATATCGGATTGTAAATTTTATGAAATTTTTATACATAATACGATGTATTGCTTCAATTTTTATATATAATACGATGTATTACTTCAATAGAACGAAATAAAGTGACCTTATATTGCTACATCGTGAAGAAAGCGTTTTATCGAATGCAGTAAAAAATGAATTTGTTTCACAGAGAAATTGATTGTTTCGAGTGACATTTTCATGAGATACTTTTAATTAAAAAGTAGAATTCCTTTCAATTTAGAACTCCAATTTCTCAAAATTTACATTTTAATTTTTTTGTTATAGCATATATAATACATTTGCAAGAACAATGTAATTTTTTTAACGCGTGTATATATAGTTATATAATTGCAATAAGAATTGTTGAAATTGTTACATTTAGTAGTTGGCTAATTGATCTTCATAAAAATAAAAGTTTTTCTAATTTTTATCCACGGATTTATAATCAGCGATCCAAAAAACCACTATAAAATATTTTTCATTTAAAACATTCTTTTAAATATATAGTCTAGCTACCGTATTAAATCAGCTATTTAGAAAATCTGACTTCAAATTCGTTATCATATTCAGCAAAACCCCAGGTACAAAATTTTAAATTATTGATCTCATAAAAATGCATGTTTCAAAGCGTATAAGTTGACATTTTAATGAACTTTGATCCCCTATATTTGTTAAATCAATTACAAGTTCAAGTTGAAATTTTTTTATGATTAGTATCTCATTATAAGATATTTTGGCACACAATTCAATTCCAAAATCGCGAGACAAACGGACAAACAAAAACGAACAAACAAACTACTAATTTTAGACTTATTGTTTCTCAATAAATAAGCTAAATACAATCGCTTACAGTATATGTATGTGATAATAGTGACAATGTAGTATGCATTTGTATTATGCTCATTATTTATTCTTAACGGTTATAGCCATTAGCGTTTCAATCTTTCAAACAAGTAACAGACTATGTCTGATTACAAGGCGACATTAACTACTACGTGGGCGATGCAAGCGTCCACTTTTCTACTGTACAGTAGTATAATGCGGTATTATCGGTCATAAGGTGAATCTTACCCAAGAAAATTATACTCAGACAGATGCTTCATAAAAGTCGTTCGTAAATGCGCTTGTATATCAATGCTGCAAAAGTATCGGCAGTGAAAATCGAAGATCCTCGTCATGTTCAACTCGTGGTACATAAAATGGCTTAGGTCGTGGAAATATCCATTGCCGTTAAATAACATAGCATCACGTAGACATTGATGAAAGAGCAGTCGCTTTGTGTTGCGACAAGATAATTAAATATTGTTCATTACGGTTCAGTGCAGCTTATGCGATATATTCACGTACAAGTAACTTTTTTTGCATTTTTAATAAGAAGTAAAAGAATCACTTTTGATTTTACTCAATAAAAACTTAATGTCATCCGGATTTATCGATTTATTCGTTGGACCGCTAATTAAAATTCTTAATTTATATAACGTACTGTGGCTTTCCTGCATGCTAACAACTATTAAATTATGTTGTCTCTTAGATCAAAAACTTTTGATATTCATTTATTAATGAATCAAGCATTTCTTACCTTTAATTTAACCCTCAGTATACATAATTCTGCAGTCTGTATCTACCCACATCTGGGTATTTGTAACCCAGCATTTTCTTTTGCTTGTATCTCAGATTGCGGTGCATCGATTTTAACAAATTTTTTCTAATCTATCGTTTTCGAAGACTGAAAAAAAGAATTTTTGAGTTAGAAAGTCTAAAATGTAGCACAAAAGATGATTTTGCAATAAGTGAAAAGAGATTGGAAGAAAACGTGAACTGTGAAAATCGGATGGGGTTACGCTAACCCCATTATGTGTACTGAGGGTTAAAAGTCTACTATAACGTTTTCCTGATATAGAAGATTAACAGCTCCACGTTGTGTATTCATGTGAAATTTTTTTATTGCCGTAATCTATGATCAACTCGCAAGAAAATTTAACTTGATGAATGATAATAGTGCTTGTAGTAATGCTGCCATATGTTGAAATGATTAAGGTTATTTAATTATAAAAATAAACTCTACACACAGTTGGAAAAATATCAAATTTATTATGTCTGTCTCAAACGATTCACTTTTTTAAATTTAACATAAGATAAGTAGAGGAAAGCTTGCCAATGCGTACCGTGCTTTTGAGCTTTTTTTTATTATTAAGCTCCCTTTTATTTGGTACTGATTTAAATGCAAATAAATATTGAAAATTGTAGCTTGATGAATGAATTGTAGCTTGAATTTTAGTATGTTGAAAATTTAATACAAAAAAGAGTTGGTGATATTTAAAAATTGGTTTTAACATAAATACAAAATATTTTTTATTGTGTAATGTTTTAAATCAAATTATTTCTTAGTTTTTTAGTACGGCTTGCACATTATACAAATGTCCGAGAGAGAATTATTATTTCAAAATTAATAAAAATTATCAATTTTATGTACTTAATAAAAAAAGTATCACGTAGATAGGTATTTTAAACAGATGATCAATTACATTCGTAAACATAAAATTTTTAGTTTTGCAAAACAATTTGCATTACAAAACAGAGAGAAAGATAAATATCACAAGATTTTCCCTCTGAATTCCCTATTATTATGTATTTTATATTTACATAAGCATATATACGGAATGTCCGAAAGAAAGAATGCGAAATCTGGCAGATTTTATAGAACATTCTAGGATGAAAATTAGAAAAATTATGACCAAGGCAAATTTGCTTTTGCGATCTTAGGAGAAATGCGTGTCGAATTTTTACATTGTATCGTATGGACGAATGCATATGGACAATTCTTTAATGAAGTAAATTCGTGGACAATTCTTTGACGCAATCTGTGATAATTCAAGATATCGATATTCGCAGTATCTGAAAAACGAGATGATTGAAATCGCATTTGAAATGGTTCGGATTCCTACTGCTTCCCTTAGTCTTTGCTGATATTGAAAATCCTCTTAGCGGAAAAGCATCCGGAAAAAAGAAGCGGCAGTGTGATATAAATTTATTAAAGTTCGTGTTTTCTCTCTCTCATTCTTCTAGCATAAATATCCAATATCTTTCGTTGTGGGTCAAAAGGAGTTTATATCAAAACCATACGGAAATAACGTAATATTGGTCTATGACAAGATAATAAAAAGATACATTTCATAAAACTTCTCGTAAACATTTATTCACTGAAGCATGCATTTTTTTTTAAATATGTATTTGAAAAGAACGGTTCTTTAGATATTTCAGTAAAATCGATCTTTCCATGTAAGACAAAATGATATTTAATGATAAGGATATGTTATTAATTTTTCAGAAATCTTGGAAAAATGATTAATTTTTTTTACAATGATATTGTTTATAAATATATATTTTATCCATAACACAGTTATATTTAATTTATATATTAACAACATAACAATAATGTACTGTCATTAAAAACTTTGTTGGTACAAAATACTGCATGTTATATATTTAAATTATCGATGTAGATAAATAATAAAAATTAACTGACACAAGTTAATAAATATAAATAAATATTTATGTTCTATGGCAAAATATTTTGATGTAGCACTAGTGCAATGGAAAATTCATTTTCAACACGTTGATTTAATACGTTTCTATTAATTTTCACAAAGAATACGAGCTGAATATGAAGTAAACATAAAATTCAATTTTGTGTATAAAATGCATTTGGTATTCATTCATTCGTGAATTTTAATAAACTTTGTCTTCTCATATTATAACGAATGACAAATAAACTTTGTGCAAAAAAGCATTGCTAACAATAGTGCTATTTTATTTTTTCTGGAATGTTTTCACGTTCAGAAATACATTACATGTACAGAAATCTAGCGACTGCTTAATAGAAAATAAAACTTTTTACAACCATGATCATGCTCAATCCGGAATTGATAGCTATCCGGCATAAAGTATCGGTCTCAACGAAGTTAAAGTTAGAAACTTCGGTAAAGCATCGATTTTAGCAGAACTCTGCAAAAGTACAGCAGAAACTTATTTTCTCTCTTATTTCGAATATATTTGGCATTAGTTTCATCGGTACACGGAATGCAAAAGTTTGCTGTCTCGGATATACAAAAGCAGAAACTTTATAACAAATCTACCACCGTCTTGATTGTTCTGTGCAGCCCTGAGGTTTCTAGTTCTGGTTACACGACGTCGACCGCAAGCCACGTGCAAACTAACTATTTGGACGGGAACGTGAAATTATATTCTAGTACCGTCGAGCATCTGTATTTCTATCTTTCTATATTACAAAGTCAATAACGCTTTTATTCCGCGCGCAAATAGTTAATTTAAAACGAAATTTTAGTTAAAATAATGTCTAAATTTTCGTGATTTTTTTATTAAATCTTTTTTAAATGTATACGTTACAGTATAAACTCTTTGTAACTTTGCTAATAAGAAATAAATCTTTATCATTGTCATTTAATTACGCAAAAGGATTTATTAAACAGAGATTACTATTATTTGTATTATTTGTATTAACACGATATAAAAAATATGTTTTATTTGTAACGTCAGATATAAATTATTTCAAATTTTTATTCGAATAAATAAATATTCATTATTCACACTAAGAGAAGAGTTTGATATTTGCAACTGTAATTGCATGGTAAAATAATTATAAAATAATTGTAGTTTTATTTTTAAGAACTGTGTACTATAATATTAGTATCTATCCTTTAACTATAAGTATAAAGCATCCCTGCTGTATTGATGTAAATATTCTATATCTAATGGAAAATAAATTAAAAAACAATTTTATCAAAAAATAATATTTATTTCTATAACAATTTTAATATTCTGTTGATTTTTTTTCGATTTTTATTATTCTCTTTTTCAAGAAAACGCAATAAATTAAAAATACTTTATACTTATCAAGGCTATAATAATTATTATATTTAAAGTTCCATAAAAAAATATTCAATTGACACTAAAATAACTATAAATTATAGTTAAATTATGATTTATTATAACCATTTTTTTCTCATACATTTATTAATATTTTGATTCATAAGAATCTAGCGTAAATTACCAATATTTATATAAAAATAATAAAAGACGTAAACAGATTAATTTGACAATGATATTATAAAAATATACTCGACTCGTGTTATCTCGAAAAGGAGCATGCGTTTAAAAAGATTCACGTCTTGCAATTAGTTTTTCTTTCTTAAAAGATTCCAGGATTTTGCTCGCCACGAAGTTATCTCGATCGCGTGCAATCTCAATTCATGTCCGAAAACAACGCCTCTCTCGAAACGAGAAACTCCTTTCGTCGCGTTTTCCACTGTCTCGGCTAGTCTTTTGCCGGGCATCGCGGCGCGGATATATCATAACGTTTTGCCGTCTGCGTGTGCACGAGAAACGGATCCCCCGTTATCCCATTGTGAGGAGATTTCCAATAGACCTCGTCAGCATTCCTTTCACACCACACTTCACAACTGCTGCATTCGGCTGTGAGGCTACAATACAACATCGTGAGACTGCGTTATGCACCGTCGAATCGTATCGTTCGCTTACGTGCCTCGGCATCGCAATAGAAATTCCGCGCCGGTGCGCGCCCGTGTTCTACTATAAATAATGATTTAATTAAATCAGCGAGGTCCCATCGTTGATCGTCGCCGCGGTCTTCGATTTAGCGACGTTTGACGTGCGTTCCGGAGTCAACGGTGTTATTGCGACCACGTCATGTACACGGTGAGAAAAGTACATTCATAAGAGAACGTTCCCAAGTGTAAATCTCATAATAATGTCAAATTTTATAGATATGTTACCTTGAGCAATCAGAAAGTAAAATTCATTACTTATACATATATATAAGCTTTATTGAACTCTTTGAAACATAAGAAAAAACCAAGTATATTCGAATTTGTATTGATTATTGGTTATGTTATTTTGTCAATTCTTGCTTTTTAATAAACAGCTTTTTTAGTTGTATTAACACTTCGAAATTTGTAAGTTACACTGATTAGAATGGTGGGACAATATAAGATATATAATGGCCAATGTGGCGGACATTGCTTTTAACATAATAGTAGGTTTATATAATATAATCAATTAAAAACTAAAACTATTAATATCAAACGTGAAATATTTTGTGATGTCGAGGTATGCACGATATATTTAGTTTACACAAAATATCATGAAATTATAAGACTATATTTGCATTCAGTTTTTTTTGTCTGAAAATTTTTAGAAATAAAAAGCCATAAGCGAATTGGCTAATTGTAATAGAGACCGTAAGAGTATAATGTAAACAGAGAAAACTCTGTGAAAATTAATCAGTTAGCCCTTAGTGATTCTTTAATATGATTGGTTCTTGCCTTTAGTTCTTTGCTGGATCTAAGTGTAGGAACCAATCACATTAACGAATCACTAAATTCCAACTAATCAGTTTTCTCTGCTGAACGTAGTCAGTAGCAAATCCAAAACGTTGATTTCCAGTTGTAGAGTAACTGTAAAAATAACTCAAATTAGTTATTAGTTATACTAAAAGAAATGTAACTAAATTAAGTTACAATTACAGCTGGAAAAAAGGAACAAAATTCAGTTACTGAAAAATTACTGAAAAAAAATCTAGCTTTAACTTAGTTACAAATAATTAGTTACATACTTTCCAATTCTATTGATTTCCTTACTGTTTACGTCTTACTATTTAAATTTTTTTGTATGCCATGGCCCTAAATCGAATTCAAATGACAGCTAAGAATCGGAGAATTTTAACAGATACAGGGGAGATATAACTTAAGCTCTACTTTCATACTAGTAAATTACACAAGATTTATTTTGATAAACTTCTTTGTTATAAGATAAAAAATTTATGTCTACACAATAACGGTTGACTGTCGTAACACGCGAGCTCATATCGAAGGCTATATTTTCTTCCGGCATTGTCGGCATTTGCATTTCAAATAGAAAATATAGGACAAAAATAATAAATTCCGTAGAAAAACGGCATAAAACTCGACATTCGTGGAGAGCATAAATTTTTGGTAGCAAATTGAAAAACTATAACATGCGATACGCTTGTTGTGTTAGCAATAAGTCTTTCGAAGCTTACTATTATACTAAAAGGCCATTCTACAGCGATTGTGTTTACAGACTCGTAAACAACTTGCACGATGGGAAAGATGTAGAATAACGAGTCTTATCCTGCCGCGAGATAAGAATGTTTTATTGCGTTTTATAGAATAAAACATACATGTGTTTGTAGTATCGTTATTCGATTGCATACATGTATAAAGTGAAATGATCGATAAAATGCTCAATAAAAGAAAATAATCTTATCGCTGTGGCCCGATTGAAAATAATCTTCGAATCTAACGAATTGAGAGAAAATAAACTGATCCGTATTTAGAACATGCTTGCAAAATCGGTAGATATAAGCTGCTTCTAGTCGATCGATTCCATGGATGTCCATTTTATATTAGCGCCGCAGGAGAAAAGCTCTTGTTTTTGAAAGAAATGTAAATGGAAATGTCGGTAAAAATATTTTATCGCCGTGAAACGTATCGGAAGAATCAAATTTGTCTAATAATTTGTCTAATAATAACCTTCTATTCAGGTAACACATAGAAAGAATAATTTTGTTGAATTATCTACAAATTTAGTTAGATCTGAAAATAATTTTATTAGACTATCAAAATAATTAATTATAATTAGTCGCTCAAACATCAAAATTTTTTACAGTATTGCTCACCATGCTTTTCTACATAAATATTTTAATGATCTAATCAAATTATTTTTAATTATATTATCTAATTAAATTTTTATTATAAATACTTAATTATATATATTCTATAATGTATTCTATATTGAATATAAACGATTTTAGCAAAATTATTTTTTCCGTATATAACTGAGTGGCAAAATAGAGATGGCGATTTATTCTTCAGTTTCTCATTATGATATAGTTAAATAATAAAGA
The DNA here is from genome assembly GCF_000204515.1 of Acromyrmex echinatior. The sequence goes on along the minus strand of NW_011626762.1, from coordinate 1,451,395 downwards.
ATAAAACTGTTATTTATAAAACTTCGTTTATATTAATTTGCTATGTATATTTACAGAGAAGGCTGTAGTTTAAAAATTTTGTAGAAAAAATTTTAGGAAGAGTAGATATACGTTTTGTTATATATATATATATTTATACAGCATGCAAATAATTAATTAGGTTAGACAAAAATGTTGAATATATGCTTATTTTCTATAATACAAATTTTTTTGCATCATAACGATACGCAACGCAAAAAAAATATATTTTCAACGATATTCTATTGTCTATATTAAATATAGAAAGATAAAGGTAATATTTTATACATATAATAGATACATATATATTTTTCTTCTTGTCAAAAGTAAAAAGCGAAGAATGAAAAAATTAAAAATTTCACTTAAATTAAATGCATTAATTAATTGTTGTATATATATGTTGTACATATGTATAATAGTTTATAATCTCTTCTAGTATTACTTGAATTACGTCAATTTACTTAAGAATTTGTTTCCGGTAAAATTACAGTAGCGTCGTTATCTATTTCTCGATTGAACTACTTAGTTCTTAAATTATGTGCCCTATTTGCTAGATACGTTATATTATCAATCGCAACTAGCGTCATGAAGTACGTCGCTTCCACGGTTGACGCAATTTAATCAGACCAATGAGTCGCGTAGCCATGCCATTCATCAATTCAAATAAGCAGCAATCAAAGTTGGTTGTACGATGCAGTGCCTGTCAGTTCTATTCAATGCAAGCCGTGTGAGATTCGTATAGCGTAGCAAGGGAAACGATAACAAACCTCTCGCTGCGCTTCCCTGCTAATACGATTTCGCTCTATCTAGCATCGCGATTCGTATGTGCAAACTCGGAATATCGTTTCGACCGCGATCATGGAATCTTCGATGCAGCTCAATTATTAAAACTGCGTGATGTTCTATGAAAATCTGTAGAAACTCATTCCAGCAATTCTTCTCTAATTCGAATTCAGAGTCGAATAAAAAGTGAATTTTTATTTTAAGGTTTAATTTAACGCTAAAATGCAGAGTTTGTTCATTTTTTCCTTGTATATGTAAACTGCAAAGGAAAGATCGAGATTTGTTGGCACAAAAGGCAAAGGTATGTTGTATTTTATTTATGTATTTAGAACGAAAGAAACAACGTAAACGTTATCGCAAAATATCTCTTTTATAAATATTTTTCCCTAAGTTTTATTTAAATCAAATAAGTATTACGATAAAAATCGAGATAAAATTTTGTTTTAATATTCTTCAGTTTAAGAGAGTAATGTATTATTAGCTAAAAAAAGCTGAAAGAAGTTGCGGTATTATACGACATGTTACTTTGAATAATAATAGTAATTTGTTGTAATAAAATAACTCAAATCAAACATATGTAAGATGGAGTATGTTGACAACTCATATTAAGATAACTTAGCTTGCTATTGCGCAGGAGAAGTATATAAACATTCAGTTATAACTTAACCCTGATAAAACGCTTTGGGGCCATAACATAAACATAGCACAGGTGCTTTCCATTTAGTGACACAAATTCGACATAAACTTCGTTCTATCTTTCTTAACATTCCATAAGTAACAAAGACAGAACGATATTTGTGTCGATTTGTATCATTAAATGGAAAGCACCTATAGCTATCATAGATCTATATGAACTTAAAAGGAAAAAATTTTTTATTACATTAAATTAAACTCAATTTTTACCTGTTTGTACCATCTTCTTTTTCGTTTGTACTTCAAGAGATTCAAAATTATAAAGAGTTGAAAAAAATGCCAGCACTCCACTTTGAGATATTTTAAATCTATACGGATGCTGTTTTGGGATCATTTGTTTGTTGTCACCTTGTTTGTTTTTGATTACAGGCTATCACAAATGTAACGAACACATTAACTGATTGTAGTTAATTTTCGGGAAATTCCCTGTAATTAATTACAGGGAACAACGTACAAAGTCCCTGAACAGAAAGTCTGGTCGTTCGAGGGATTCCGCGTGATTAGTATACGTAACTTGTATCCACAATGGCAGCACCAATCCTGCCCATCCAGCGCGAATAAGCAAAACATTAAGATTGAAATATATCGTGCATGTAATACACAAATTTCTATTATAATATTAGATCACTAATTCATTTAACTGTTGTCAAAATGTATGTACATGTGAAGTATTGCATATGCAGTTCGTTTCTATGTACTTTTGAACCAATCGCAGAAACGTTAAATCATCTGACCTGTTGACATCTCTTTTTTATACGTAATGGTCTTATTCTGCGCATCCACTGCGTACAGGCAACACTTTTACATAAAGAAAAGGGACTTAGTAGTTTAGTATAGTAATAGAAATCTGATAACGGCAGCGAAACAAACGCATGCGTAGAGTGCACATAGGTATAAAGCGCACGTCTATTTTGTGGGCAATGTCCAGACTCTCTGTATAGGGACTCTAACAACGTAGCATTAACGATGTCACAAGATAATGCATTGTGTGCTGCTGTACATATATTGAACAACACTACTATGCATATTAACATGCGACTAGCAATGTCTCATTTTCGTCTTGATTAACTAAGCAGGACTCACTCCAAACGTGCCCTTCTAAGTGGTCGTGCAAAAATATTATTAATAAATTTATTCTGCATATTTATAAGTAAATTAATTCTTATTCGTATAATCGCGATATTGAATATAATTATAATATTTTAAAGAAAATAAAAATGATTGAACTTTTTTACTCGCTCCTTTAGGTTATCGACGGTTATTCGACGGTTATATTATTGTTTCATCCGTTATATTATTGTTTCTACCAAGACAACTTCTTTGTAGAACATTTTTGTTCGATTTTCCATGAAACGGAATACCGTCATAATAAAGAAGAAATATTCGAATGATGAGTTACTTATAATATCATTTGCATGTCTTTCTATCGTTTACGGTCTATATTGTTTTACGTCGCATAGAAATACAGAAATTTTACAACGAAAAAGCTTAAGAATGCATTTATGATCGTATTTATAAATGACGTTCTATAAAATAAAGTATTAAAAATATATGTAGTTTTATTTCTCTCTTAAAAAAGTCGTCTTGCATTCAAGTCGTGTCCGAATTGTAAGATTACCATTTATGAAGCAATAACAGGAGCAATAATCAAAAACATAAGGAAATTACAACCGAGAAGCCATATTGTCGGCTTCTCTCCTATTTCGCGATATATTTCCGACATGCTGACAGCCTAATGGTTGAATAATGAGGGGCTATTACCATTGCGTGAAGTCTGTAGCTCGCAAATTTAATGCGGCATATACTTAGTAAATGAAGAGTTAAAAATCATGTACATTTTATACATTATTTGGAAAAGAAAATTATTATCGTTAGAAACGTATATGAATCAAGGTTTTTTGAATAGAATCAAATCGAATAGAATCGAATAGAATCAAATATCTGGACAAAATTTTGTCCGAATCGAATTGTTGAAATAACTTTCGATTAACAATATAATTATTATTGGGTTAAATTCTAATATATGAATAATAAGAAAACATTTTTATGCAAGAAAAATAATATTGATTATATGATTTTACTTATTAATTTATAGAAATATGATTTTATAATATGATTATTAATATAATTTGTATTTAAACTTTCTAGATTCGAATAATTCGGATTCTAGTCGTAGAGATTCAAATCCGAACTATTGGGAAATCTTACTTGGTTTAATTCGGTTTGTATTCAAATATTCGCGCACATCTCTATTCATTGTCTTGTCTAGATATAAATAATTTTAAGAAAGAAACACCTGTTTTGTATATACGTCTGTGTGTGAAATCTTTCTTTCAACAATATTTATTGAAAATTATTACATTAATTCTGAAAGGATTAGAATAATTATAAATGGATGTTTAGGAATTTCATAAAATAGCATAAAAATTCGTTAGTCAAGTAAACTTAAATTACTTATCGTAAAATATTAGATATTCTTATATTCCTTGCTTCTTTCTTTCATCGCGTTGAATTTACAATTCGATCGTAAGAAGCCGTGAAAGTCGGTCGGTACATGGAAAGGGAAAAATATCGCGGAGGGAAACGCTATGAAAGACTAGAGATGAAGAAAATTTGGATTTTGAAGGCGAGCTAATACTGACTCACTATAATTTTATATATTTATAATACTGCGTTACATCTTATTCATAACGATTTTTTATCATTATCTTCGATTCCGCATTTTCCTTCGGAGCTACATTGCGATAAATTCTGACGCAGCCGAGTTCGGCCAGTGTCTGTTCAATATTTGTGCTGCTACTGATTTTGTTTGGAGCCATAACATTTGGCTGGTATGACGAACATGATGCCAAAATTGAAGCGCTTCATGTGCCATATTTAGATGAAGCAACTACACAATCGAAGACATACTGCTCGCAATAACGGTGTAGCTTTCAATTTTATTGATAAGATATCTACTTTATTGTTAGCACGAGATCAATGACAATCATTTTATTTACTTTTGTTCCTGAATTTTGAAGATTTGTAATAATATATTAAATTAGATTGCTAAAAATATATTAAATAAGTAAAGAAGCGCTGCGGTTGAATGATACCTAATAATATTTTTATGTAAATTTTGAATTCTTTGAGAAAGAAGTTTCCTAATAAAGAAACTTAAAAAAAAACCTTATTTTTTGAAGATTTGAAATATCGCTGAATTTTCATTTTGGACTTAAAATTCTAAAATTTAAATTTCAAAGAAGTAATCTGATTATCGTAAATTTCAGTTTTAGAGAGTTCTTGATATCACTGAGTTTGAAACTACTTAAAAATGTCGAATTTCAAAATAATAATTTCTAACGATAAAGGATCTAATCTGGAGCCTCTCACGGGACTCATAATCAGAGTTTGAAAGCCAATTTGGAAGGCAGAACTGTTTGCATAACACTCATGAGCTTCAAATAAAGCGAAACTGAAAACTTTATATTATTTTCAATTAAAAATTGAACGAGCAATTTACAAAATAAAAGGGAGTGATTCCAAATGGAGTTATCATTCACAAAGGGTTAAGAAACCCTTTATGAATGCATAACTCCATTTGGAATCACCTCTTGGAATCAACTCTGTAGAACTAGCATCAAAATTTATAGTTATTGATCGCAGTTACTAACATTAGGAGACACATTTAATATATGTATGTTGATTAAAAGGCACTAATCAATTTCAAAGAACTAAAATGATATAACTCATAAGAAAGAATATTAAGTAAAAAATATTAAATGAACATTAAGTTTTTTTTTATAACAATTCGAATTTGTAAATGTAACATAAAAAAAATATTATTAGAAAAAATATAATATATTAATATCATTGGAATATAAATGGAAGAATACATTAATTACAAGGAATCTTTATTTTTATATTTTTAATTATAAATCGAGAGTTACTGTAATAATATTAAATGCCCTAATAATTCATTCGTTTAATACAATTGACAGATTTACGTAATTTGATACAACTATCCGTACGATAATTAATATCTCTTGAAAACGATCGACATTTCTTCCGCTCATTGATGTTCACTGACGTTATTATTTACAGTGCTATTAATCATATAATTTAACTGTAAATCTCGAGTTGCATCTTAATTAACGACACAACAAATAACAAATGTGATACAGGGAGAAAGCGATCGGTTCGGTAATTCGTAATTTCTCTCTTAATCTCAAAGGCGGGAGAATACACTACAATCACTTATTTTTTTCGAGATGTTTGCTTATCTAAAGCATCGAATTTTAATTAAATTTATTGCTAATTATATTAGTTTCTACATTTTACAATTCTTTTCGACCATTAATCCTTTCCACGTTATTTTGCAATGAGATAAAGAAGATTACGGGGAAAGGAAATAATAGATTGTAAGAACGAATGAATATAATTTGATTTTCGGAGTTTACGGCAATATTTTAAACGCCATTTTACGAGAGGACTATTCTTTACAGCTCTTCTGTTATCGTGTTGGCGTGGTGAATTATATGTTCCGTAGAGAAGAAAACAGACAGAGAGAAAGAAAGAGGAAAAAGAAACAAAAGGATAGAAGTTTCTGTTCTTGCCATATTCCTTTTCTTTTTGTTTTTCACGAAGAAAGGAAAGGAGCCTTTCTTTTTCCATATGTTCCTATTGCTGTGTCCTTAATTTTATTATTTTTTTTACTATCCTGTATATATTAAATTAAATATTAAGGTTTCAACTATCTTGGATGAATTTATTTCAGATAGAATAAATCATATACCAGCCATTTAAAAAAAAATTTAAGTTATGTCTTAATTAGACAAATTTCTACAAATATGTTCTACTAAAATGTTTATTATGTATCTTAACAGTTAATAATTTCGTATTGTGAATTACATTTCTATTATTTTATTATTTCTTATTTAAATAAATTTATAAAATATGAGAGATGATTTCTCTATCAATATTTAATAATTGCATACAGCATTTTCTCATATTCTTTGAATTTTAGAATCATATATCTCGATTATCGGACAGATTTGATTAAAATATGATTATAGGTATATTCAATGCAATAAATAATAACACAATGTGAAATTATATTACTTCTGAATTATAGATGATTGAAAATTTAAAGGCGCCTTACATGTAAAATTTCTAAAGATGAAAGTACAGGATAAAAGTTTTTCTTTTTTATTTAATTTTTCAATGAATTTTACTGTAATTTAACTTATCACATGTGTAAAGAGTACACATTGATTGTATGAATATAAATTATATTATAGACAGTTATGAGATTATATAAACTTTATTCTATATTATATTCTTTCGCAGTTGTTAGCTTAATAAAATTTAAGAGACGGACTTGTTACTCATGAAATTAATAGCGGCGAATCAAAGAAACTTTCATTCCCTACGCCATATAGAGCGTATTATAGAACGCCGAGTTAGAAATGCGTTTCTAACGAGCGCATAATATTTTTACAAAAAATAAGATTTGTCATTAATGTGTCTTTGCCGCATGACTTGTGACAAAAGATATCATCATTAGATTTATATAATAATAAAGTGACTGTAATTACATGACAGAGAAAATAATAATCTAACATAGGAGTTTTATCCATTATAGAAAAGTTGCCATTTAAAAATATTTGTAAGTAATAATAAACTTAAGTAATAATAAATCATAAATCATAGAATTTCAGTGATATTGTATTACAATGTTATATGTTACAACATAATTATGCCACTTATTTATAAAAGATTTGAGTGAAATACTTATAGTTGTTTATAGATTAGTTGTTTATAAATTAAAATTTGAACAATTTTTTGATAAGTTTTTATCAAAATTACAATCTTGATGTATAACAATCTTATTTACTGAGTAATATGAGTAATATGTAATATATGAGAATTCTTATGATAAAAGCATTATAGGAAAAACATATACTCATCATGATCTTCTTTCTTCTAATAAAAAAACGAAAGAAAAATGGGGGAGTAGAGAAATAATTCACTTTTAATCTATTAACCTCAATTGTTAATAAAATGGTGCTTAAAATAAAAACTTTAGAAATTAGGATTATGAAATATTTTAGACTGACATTGATAAAAATTATAAGAATACTATTCATGCATCGCGTTACTTGGGAAATGTCACGAAATTACAACTTTGTTTTATCACGTTAACCGCATATTCCTATGACACACTTTGCCGTGACATGTGGATAAGTTATCGATAGTTTGTATCGCGTGCAGATGCCACGCTAGATAAATTCCGTTACTAATTCTGTGCATCATCGGCGGCGTATTTTGCGGCGAAAATGTCGAACTTCTCTATAACCGTGTCATTGCGCTAAGTGCTTAAAAATATCTTCGAAAGTGTCATTTATCGATTTCTGAAAAATTGAATATGATCTTAATATAAATTATGAAATAATAGAGCAAATCTAATTCGTAACATACATTCAGTTTTTAGTATTAAACATTTTTAGCAATAAAATCCGAAAATTGTTCTCTTTCTGTCAAAGAAGAGTTCTCGTAAAATTAACTGACACGGTCTTTCTGAAATCCTTGAATACTTCTTGATTTACACTTAAATATATTTCAATTTAAACTTTGCTGAAAATTCTTCTTCAAGTGTTAAATATATACCATACGGAAATTTGTGGATGTAATGGAATAAAATAATTGAATAACATTAAAATTAATTAATATAATTATTGCTCAATTGTATAAAAACAATTACAAAAATGTCAAGGGTTAAGAGCGCAAACAGCAAGTTGATCTATGCTAATATTTTTAATTTTATACATAAATGTCACTTATGCGATAATAAAAAGTACAAGATAGAATTTCTAGTCTACACAAGGCATCTCAAATTTACAGAAATAATATGGACAACTTGCTAAATATCTAGCTTATATTATTCAAATATATATATTATTCAGCGTTCAGTTTAAACCACATTTCAAATAAACGAACAACAAAAAGATGCATCGTGGTAATCGATTTTTAATTGCTGACTCATTGCGATTTTTACCAAAAAAACGACATTTGAATCGACCCTTGACACTTTTATAATTGTTTGAATAATATTAATTATTTTATACATGATTAACATTTATATAAATTTTATATATGTATATGTAATTAATTTTTATACATAATTTTCAAGCAATATTTTATGAAATTATAGTAAAGTTTTTTAATATACTGGAAAATAATCTTAAGTAGAAAACAAAGAAAATAAAATGCCTTACAATATGGATCTATTATAATGTAATGTTATCGGTCGATGTAATAATACGTAATATTCAAAGAATAACATAATAGTGCTTTTTTTCCAAGGCAATGATATTTGGAGTTCGCTTATACACGGTGAGCCTCACAAATGTCAGGTGTCATGAACAGTTAACCGCAATGTGAAACAAAGTTCATACTGCGGCCGATTAATTTTAATTTAAACGGAAATGCGGTCTACTTTAATTATTCGATCCGATGATATTCATTTTGTGAATTGTTATCCGAAAATATGTACCTTGTAAGTGAACCTAAGAAAAGAATATCTGTGGCAAAGATAAATAAGCTGATGAAGCGATTGAATCTAACATTAACGGAAATATAATGAACGATAGTTTATCGCTGGAGAAAGAAATTACCCGAAGCATGTTTAACTTTATCGTAGTTCAGCCAGATTAAAGAGATTTTTATCGTTTCTCTTTAGCATGCCATAAAATTTTATTGATTTTTAGCGAGAAATTATTACAGTGACATAAATATGATACTATTGTAATATATATACAATTAATAATTAAATTCTAAATTTTATTATATATTATCGATTAAAAATCAAATAAGATAATTATTGTGATAGATCTATACATATATATATGTATGTGTGTATGTACACAATTATATATGTTCCAATTTATTTTATTCCTAATTGTGGATTTTAATGAAAAAATTAATTAACAATCTTAATACATTAACTATCAAAAGAAAAAATAAATATAAAGAATAAAATTTTAGATAGGAAATAATTCATGATTGTTCTCAAAATTAGTTTAATTTAATTATTTTTTTATCATTTTGAAATAATCTATTTATTATTTAATTAACCTATATATATATTTCTACTATCACTATATTTAATTATAAATAATTATACTGTTTATTTAAATAAATAATTATTTAAATAAATAAAACATTTATGTGTATAAGAATGTGATGATAAGAAGGAACTTGGAATTTTTGCTTATAATTAGCAAAAGTTCTTTTCAGCTTTATATCTGACAAATGCTTTGGTTAACGAATGACTTCAACAAGCTTTTTTTATCATTCCCTAGAATCGACATGTTTCCCTTTCATGCGCCATGTATTTCAGGAAGAGGATAAAAAGGTATAGATAAAATGACCAAATCACTTTCTTTGTAACAATATGTCGCCATGAAACTTGTACGAATTTCGCTGCCATTTATAAGGTGAAGTTGCTCCAAGAAGCTCGCGTGATCACGTGTCTTGTGGAAATTAAATGTAGCGACGGGGTAAATGAGCGACGAGTATCGTAATTTTCGTAGATTTGAATGGCCTTGATGTTTAACTTATTGTCGATGTTTTACGCAGTTCTGCGTTGCGGGGTATCTTATTTGGTAAACAATATTTATTTGACATTAATTCAATTTCGAACTATCACTAATTGTTAAACTTGATGAATGTCGGTATACAAATCTATGGATAAGTCACTTCTTTATAAAGGAAATTACTTAATATCCAGAGAGAGAGAGAGAGATTTTCAAGATAAATGTACACTGAAAGAAAAGATTGGTTGCTGTAACAATTTAGATAGTAAAATATGGCATAGCAAATTTTTAATTGCGTTGCCTATTCGCAATGTCAGTACATGATTTCGATAGACTAACGCAACTAAAAATTTGTTGCTGCAGCCGATTAAAAATGCTATGCCATATTTTAATATCGAAATTGTTACAGCAACCAATCTTTTCTTTTAGTGTAGATTTAAATTTTTCAGTTAATGGAGAAAACTACATTTGACGCTCTATAAATAAGAGTAATGTATAAATGAATAATAATAATTTTTAACAAATTTTACATTACACGCATGAATTATATTTCGATATAAATTGAGATTTATTCGCGCGGATTTAACATTGAGAGATTTTGGCAAATAAAAGCGTTGCTAAAAAACGTTTTTATGAAAGAAATTTTAATTAATATGAAAAAATGTACTCTTAAAATTTTACCAAATCAATTTTCTATATCTCGCAAAATCGTTTGAGTAACGTATAAAAACTGAATTGACGAATTGATGAGTTATTTCCATACACATATTTTTGTTTCAAAATTTTCCAGTACTTACTTCATTATTTTTCTTTTCATCGGACGTATTATATTTCGAGATTGTATTGAATTTGACCAGCCAGCTCTGTTTTAAAATAGAATTATTTGTCACGCAGTGAGTCAAGGAAAAATCAAAGGAAAATAGTCAATCTAGTGACAAGAAATTAGCAGATTTGTGAAAATTATGCTGCAAGTACGAATTTAGCAATAGATTTCCTATAGAAATCTGAAAGAAATAGATCAAGATGACTTCGAAAAGGAACAATAAAAAAAAATTGCGCGATATATTTTTATTAAGTAATTTTCGTGTTTTTAATCGTTAGCGATATACAGCTAACAGTTATATACTACAGGATTATATAGATTCTTTGCCAATTTTCGAGTTAATTTTTTTTCTTCTTCATTGAAGGCCATCACCTCATTGCTCTACATTAGCTTTTAACTTGCGGTATTATAAATGTCTCGGTAACTATAAGCACCAAATGAAACTTTATCATAATGAAGTCTAGCTTAAACTAATCGGAAGGTGAGCAATCTGTTTAATTAATTTTATATTAAAATTAACTGTATAATAATTAATTTTAACTATGTAATTTCATTTACATAATTAACAGCGGCTAAAACATATAAAAACATACGAAAGTTTTCTAAATCATCATTTCTTTATTAAATAAAAAATAAATAAGAACATTTTTACTTTTTAATCCAAAATTTGTTTCAGAAATGTTTACGAGTGTTATAATAAATATATGTAAATATTGCAAAACAAAACTAACTACGTAGGTTATATTTTCGTTCTGAAATGTAGAGTTCTTGGATTTCATGATAGATGAAGCGATATATTCTTGTCTGCTCTTTTGCCCTTCCGTATTTCTTTCTTACGAAATGTCGTCTGCCGAATTGTCAATTCGCTTATATACACAGTAGACAGATGATGAAAATGCTGTGGATCAAATATCGCGTACGTGATCTACCTACGAACGCCTAAGACAAGATATTAAAAGTTTGGTTTCACGAAGAATATCTCTCTTTGCGAGACGATCGCGACAATTATATTAATAGTATTCTGTCAGTTACATATAATTGGAAAAATTTTTGAAGAGACGCACGTAATCGAAACGTCAGAGAAGTTTTAGAAAGCGGTTTATTTTATGCTATCTATCTCTTTTTCCTCATTTTAAGAGAAAAAAATTCTGTGATTAATTATTTCCCTCGGATAATCTGGATGAATTCTTTCTTCATCATTTAAACCATTTTAAATTCATCTTGATCAATATATTATATATGCATTCATCTAAAGCATTTGACATCGAATTTCATTCAAGAATCATTGTAAAGATCATAAATAAATAAAATTGAACTGATTTACAAGATTTCTGTTTCCAAGCACCTAAATGGTGATTCTTATGTATTTTTAGCTAAAAAAAAATATAAAGTTAAAAAGTTCCGTTATTTATAGATTTTGGGAAATCAATAATATCAATTTTATTATTTTAAATTAATGATATCTATGGTATCTCGTAAATTTGCAAAGCAAACAACAAAGAATAATGATCAAAATCGAACAATAATGAATGTTATATATAAGAATAATAATTGAATTTATTACGAATTTCTTACGAGAGTTATAAAAATATGAAGGTACGTTTTGTTTTATTTATAAACTTTATCAGTAGAAAATACCAAATTGTAATAAAATAATAAGACGTCGCAAAGTTTTCTGCTTATTATCTTATTAATTTGATGTTTTTTATTAAATTAATGAAAACTAAATAGAGTCGAAACATATTTTTATAATTCTCGTAAAGAATAAATTTGATTATTACTCTTATATTTTACAACATTCATTACTGCTCGATTTTGACTGTTCCTTTTTATTATTTTAATCATTTAAAATTCTACATGAACAGTACATGAGGCTTTATATTATTACTATGTAATAATAGTAAATTTATATTATAAAATATAAATTTATTTTTATATATTGTATAAACTCTCTATAATTTTTAAAGTGAATTGTACTTTGAACAGTGAAATCTCACTTTTAATGATTAAAAATTGAGCCACTCTTTTTCCAAGACTAGCTCAATTTTCACTCTTTACTGAGATTTCACTCTAAAGAATTTGAAGAGAAAAGGAATATTTAAATTTCTTATAGCTGTACATTAAATACATTAGAAGAAGATTACGGATATCGACATACCACTTTATTTCTTGATTAATATTTCTTAAACAAAAGTTAAAAATAAAACTTTAGACACATAAATATAAAATTAAAAAGTGTCTTTCTCTATTATTACAGCAGTTTGTAATATATTTGTTTGCCAATTTTGCAATAATTAATTTTTTCATAAGATAAACAAAAGTGAACATCTAACAAAGTAGATTCCAAAATGCAGTAGGCAGTTAATGTCACATATTCCTATTCTTTTCTTTCACAAGAACCTGTACAAAATACTTACAATTGAATGCGCTTAAGATTTTTTTCTCTAAAATCTATTTATTTCTATATAAAACGTTTTTTATTCATATATGCATACTTTATGCTGTTGTGCAAAACGCAAACATCTAAGAGTCTTGAGAGTTTCTTTTTTTTTTTTAGAGTTTTCTCATAAATTTATGATTGCCTTTAGCTTCTATAGGGCTATTTAACACTATAACGTAAACGGAAGATGTTTACGGCAGTATTAAAACATAATTACCCCAAATTAGTATATCATACTTCATAGAGAAGAGGTAGAATGTGATAATGATGATAATATCGATTGATAAAAAAAAATCTCGTAGTAAAATTTTCCTCGCCATAGGGATCGCTGAAAGACACAATAATTCGTTAGAGGTAGCGAAGCATTGCATCCAATAAATAATACTTTCCCATTCTTGCCGAACGTTCCGTTCTTTCGATCTCGCAATATTAAAGATACATTAACTCGCTCGGTGGACCGGTAGTTTTTGTTCTGACTACGACGGGAGAAATATGACTCCGATCGCTTCTTTTCATTTTGAAAAAGCGAGCGTAAGGAGAGCAATAATAACTTGAACGCCAGTTGTTCAAGAAAGATTCATTGCTCTCTTGCATAAAGAACCTAACGAGCTTGAGATTTTTCTTCTTGGCCACGCTGACGTCGGCATTGAACTCTAATATTGTGGATTAACGTATATACAAAACGTATCCGTTACGATGATTTACGAGAAAAACGGTAAAATACATGTAATTTTGAAATTGTGTTAAATGTGCCGCAACATATAATTCTTAATATTCTGTTTATAATTTTGAAAGAAAAATCTTTTAGTGTTTACAATATAAAAATCTTTCAATAATTGTTATAATTAAATCTTTTTGAAGAAGTTATCTTTGCTATAGATAAGAAGAGATTTTATAATATTCTCAAAGAACTTTATTTCGCATGCAGTAGCTTGTACAGAAAAAGAAATTAAACATTATTTGTTACATTAATTACGCATCTTTATTTAACTCATTTTAGAAAGTATTTAGTTAACGTTGGAATTTAATGCATTTTGTATCTTCTAGAAAAAAAGAGAATTTTAAAATAATATTCTTTTTAAAAGAATTAATTTTCCATTGAGAAAATTAACGCACATTATCGATATTATATTTTGGAATAGAAATGAAAAGAATACGTACATGTAATTTTGGTAATAATATATTATATATTCGTATCGCTTTATGTAAATGGAGTTTAATATGAGATTAATAAAGATTGAGGCTTTTCTTTCTGGCTGCGCGTTAATGCTGCTATTGACCCGCTACTTCAGCATCATAAATAAAATTCAGTACGCTCGCGCGCGTACACTCTATTACAATTTACGATCAAGCGTGTAATGGAAGTTGCATTAACACAATTTTTACGTTATACCAATAGACAAATTGCGAAAGTTTCCTCTTTTCAGATCACCACAAGGAAAAATATAATGGTTTGTTTCTTTTCCTGCCGGTAATTTTCACGTTTCGCTGAAAATTTAAAGAACAAGAAAAATGAATAATCAGATTCTTTTCCTTTAATCTGTATTTTTAACCTTTAAATTATGAACTTACAAATTGCACTCGTCATTTATAATACGCTAAATTCTGCATGAAATGAAGGACTGTAATTTCTCCATCTAACAATTGTTTTTGTTTCAGATCGCTACAGGATTCCAGGATGACACACAGGACGAAGTATTCTCGGATACAGACATTGCACGAGAGGTAAGTACTGTCCTCTTTATAGAATATATATCGCGCGTTCTTTTTAAAAATCATTTATTATAAATGTTAGACTACAATACACATGTTATTATAGTCATTTAATGCTTGATCAAAGGATTAAGATGTGTATCGGTGCACTTGGAGAAAAATATTATGATGATAATAACTAAAAGTGAAACTGCATATTTTATCTACATATAAAATTACTATACATAATAAACTAATGTACACATATGGAATACTATTTTATAATTGTTAAATAATTATAATTATATTTTATAGTTGTTAAATAATTATAAAATTATTTAATGCGTGTACATATATATATATATAATTTCTACCATTTTTCTTTCTATTTATGAATATGCGAAAAATTACATACTACTTATTATTTATGCGTTCATATTTCGTGCTTAATATCTCAATAACGTTCTCGCTGACTGGCGTCTAGTAAAAAGTCTGAATATAAAATATGTCGAAAGACCTCTGGAAGTCGTTTGATACAATTTTGAATATTCGGTGTATCATATAGACTGCGAAATTCTTTTCTTTCTGAATAAATAAGAATCTCAGCGAAAAGAAACTGGAAGCGGGAGCAATTAAAGGAATCCGACATGTTGTGACCTACATAATCTCCCGCAGATCCGACAGGGGTTCCTTACTTGAGAACAGGTCACGAATAGTCGCAGTCGATCGATTTTTAATATAAATAGATGTGTAGCACACGGATACACGCGCGCGAATTCGCCTAATCTTTTCCGTCGTTCTCTTCCCGCGCCAGGTCTTCTTGTTTCTCTTCCTTGTTTCCTCTTATTTCGTATTTTTCGGCGACCATCTTCTTTCTTTCTCTCTTTTCGCCACTCCACTCTTTCGATACTACCAACCACTCTCCAACTATTCATCCTCTTTTGAATTCTTGTCTCTCTCGCAATTCTTCGCTCCATTTCTGTTTTAAGTTCCTTTCATCTGCCTTGCGCACGTACACACATCTCTTAAATCTTTTCTCTTCTTTCATACTTCTTTTGTACCGTCACCTACTGTTTTCCTTTTTTGTTCTACTTGCTTTACGGCTAAAGAAATTTATTTACCGAAACGAAAATTGCGATATTCGGCTCTCGATTACACTTTGCCTCCTAGCAATATTCGGTGATATAAACTGGAAATATGCGATCGTTGAAATTGCATCGCAGCGTCGTTTT